>BJBW01008606.1:40070-55032 GCA_004320125.1 Scolopax mira | reverse complement strand
TGTGCATAGCTAACGTGCCTCCTGAGAAGTGTGTTCTTGCTGGGGATGGCAGTGGGCCACGTGCTTCCCCGGGCTTTCCAGCAAGTCAGCTCTGCTGGGACAATTTGCATCGTTAAAATGCACTGGCAGTTAGTAGTGAGTGTATATTCACCTGTGGAGCTTTGACAGCTCTGTCAACTGTCTTGGAATGCAAGAACCACCATGCAGGGGGCCTGAGATAAGAGGAATACATTTTATTTCCCTCTAATGCTTGCCCTAGGTAAATATTGTAGCCCTATCGTTTGTGGAACTTTGGTAATGACAGAGATGTGTGTCAGGAAAAGCTTTAACCTCTGTTTAGGCGGACATTTGGATTCTGTGATTCTCTTTGTGATGCCACTTCAAGGGGTCGGGAAGAAGCAGCAGCTGTGGGTGACACCTGAATGTTCTGCCTGTCAACAGAGAGGTGCTTCTGTGCCTCTGCTTTCTTGTCCTGCTGGTTAGACCCTCCCACTGCGTTATGCTAAAAGCTCAGCCCAAGAGATGGGGATGTGGGGCACTAAATGTATCTCCTGCAGTAAAGCCCTCATTCATAGGTGAAGTGGCTTGTGGTGTGGGTGCAGGACTGGGTAAGTGTCAGGTTAAAAGCTTCACTCTGATGCAGTTGAGTTTGGTCGTTGTATGGTGGGGTACAGTGTGTCTTACTGAGGTTCCAGGTTCAAGCTGTGTTGGTGGTGCCTGCAGATTGACCCACGCTTTAATTTCTGCTGATGCCCACAGCAATGTTCGAAATGGGGATTGTAGTAAGTGAGCTCATCTATGTTAGACTAAAGAAAAGTATATTTGTCAGCAGCTTCCAATGCTATTGATTGTGCTGTGACAGGTGAGCTCTTCTGAACTTTTTCTCTTGAGTTTAAAAAAAGAAATTTAAAGAATTCTAGCAGGACTTAGCAAAAATCATCAGGTGCCATAGGGCCTCCCTGTGTGGCCTTACAAGTGGTTTTAAGTCCTGAACTTCTTGTTCAAGGGGGCTTGAGTCCTGAACTTCTAGTCTGGGACTCGCACTAGAAGCTCAAAAGGGCAATGAGCTGTCCTGGGGTAAGTGTCTCCTCGTAAGGCTGTGCGTGATGCTCCAGGATCTTGCACGCAACTGCTTAAGAGTGTCTGAGCAGATAAGGCTGTGCCTCTTTTTTGCTGTCCACCTCACCTTCACAAGGTCCTGGTTAGGGGTGGTTCTGTGACACCCATGGTGTGTAGAGGTGCAGGTCTTGGCCCTAGGGTCACAGGGCTGTCGTGGTTGTTCATTTTGGGGCAGTCCTGTGATGACGGGGAACAGAGGCTTTGAGCAGTGCTGGTTGGTTCATCTTAGGGTTGAGCTTGCCTCTCTAACAGGGATAAGGGTGTTTTGTGCCCTCTTGGGAAAAGCTGATCCTTTCCTGGGAACTGGTGGGAGGAGGCAGGGTCTGGCTCGGGTTCCCTCTCCGGGCAGCTGCCTGCCAAAAAGCTGTAGCATTAACTGGGGCTGGCTGTCCTCATGCAATCACAGCTCAGGAGAAGGTGTGTGTGGCTGAGGAGGGTTGATGAAAGGAGGTGTTAAAGGACCGTGCCAGCACAGTCTTTCTGTGGCCAGGCTGGTCCGGTGGGTGCCGCAGAGGGGTTTGCCCCCACGGCACGGCCGGGCTGCAGCCAGCAATGTGTGTAACCTCCTGCAGCAGCTCAGGGCTCCCACTGTGGAAAGTCCCTTGCTGTGCTATTTCCGACAGGACATGGAAAGTCCCTGAGAGCGAATTCATTGTTTGCTAATTTAAAAATCCTGTGTTGGTACTGAGAGAGACTTACTCAGCTGCTATCCACTTACATATCAAGAGATACCGTCTCTTCTGGTTTGCTAATCTTATCAGGGCATAAACAAGGGAAAAAATGTTCTGTAGCTGAAAAGCTCTAGTTCTTAAAGAAAAATTAATAAAACTGATTTCGGTTTTGCTTTTTGTTCGGGCAGACCAAAGTTCATGTTTCAAAGGAACGTCCAAAACTGATAGAGTGCAGTCTTCTTTGATGTGACTTGCACTTCTGCGTGAAACTTTGTGAGGCATATGAAATGTTCAAGTGCTTAGAACATGTCTGGGTTTATAAATGCGTTTTTCTGATTGTGTAAATATTTATTAGCATTTGGATAAAGCAGTTTGTGGTGGGGCTGCAGGGGTTTTCCTTTTAATCAGTAGCCTTTTTTTCATGTAAGGGTTTCCTGATGAGTTTGCCTGAATGTACACACGAAAAAGCAGGCTGTGGGCAGGAGCCTGTAGATTCAGGTGGAAAGTCTGAGGAAAGCTGCAGAAACTAAAACTAGCCTGGCAGAGCAAAAGGAAAGACCAAGAAAACCTGCTCTGTGATACCCAGGTAGAGGGAGTTTGTGGTTTCTGAGCCTTGGAGAATTTCCTTTCTTGCCTTGCAGTACCTCTAGTTGCCTACAACCTCTTCTGTTTTACCAACCAATCTTCAAGTTCTCATATACTTTTAATTTATGCTTTTCATACTGCCAGCTACATTTTTTTTGCCCCCCCTCCCCCCACCCTGGAGTGGGATGGGAGGAGGGGACTATAGAGGGGTGTTCGTGTGGGTGGCCTTGGCATTTCCATTTGTTACCCAGATGGGTTTTAATTATGACCTGGTGATCTCAGGAGACAGGGAATTATTTGAGACATTAGGAAATGGCATTGCTTAAGTTTGGGAAAGAGAAGGAGGTTTCAAGCTTAGTTTAAATACTGCTGTCAGGATTAAGTTGGGAGGGGTGGTTTCCAGGAAGAGATGAGCTCAGATGATGAGGATGGGTGGCCGTGACCTGTGGTGATAACCTGTCCTGACCCAAACTGGAGGGGGGATGTATTTTCCTTGTAGTCAGCTGTCCCCATGGTTTTGCAGAGTTCACTTCAGTTGAAGCCTGGAAGGCTGTAGAATATATAACTCAGAACGTAAGTGATCCTAGTCCGAAGCCTGTGGTGTTGGAGAGTATGTCTGTATCTCCTGAGCTACATGGCTTCCTGGAGCACAAGGTGGCTGGGTTGTCCCTTCTTGCCCAGTGTTCCTACTGGGGGATACTGGAGAAGCCCAGTTACACCTTGTGTAGGGAAAACTGCCTTTCTTCAGAAATGCTGCTGGGGGCTCTGAGCCGGGGGGGATCTTCTTGCTTCCTGGTGCTTCACTGTTTCATGCCCCCCCTTTCTCTCTCTGACCCAGGAATACCTCAGTGGTTTTGGTGGTGATTTTCTGCTGAGGCTGAAAGCTTCTGCTTCAGGCTTTTGCAGATTGCTTAGAGCTGCTGGTCTTTGTTCCACCTAGCCCCTGTTGCCCCCAGAGTGTGCTGCTGAGTGTTCAGGAGTGGTGCTGTCTGCACAGCACACAGCGTTTCAGACGCAGGGGCAGGCACACTGCTGTAACAGAGCGACCAGCCTTCCTTTTAAAATCAGGTATAGCGTTTATTGTCTCTTTTTCTGGAGGTTTTGGCTCCAAGCGTGTGGCGTTTGGCACCACAGTGTGGTGTTGAAGCACGGTTTGCAGCCAGCTCCAATCTGAGCAGCAGTCTCCAGCACCAGATCAACTTCTTGTGGGAGCATCCCTGACTTGGGCATGCAGGTGACTGAAAAGGACCTCTTGCTTTGGAAAAAAGGCAGCTGGCACCCCTTTAGTTTCCAGAGTCCCCAGACACCACCCGGCCTCCCCTACCATCCCCGCGGTGGTTTCTGTCACTGGCTGCCCGCAGAGCAGGCGGTTTCCCGTCCAAGGCTGTGGTGGGAGGTGAGCCATGGGGAGTGCCACAGAGCGTGTGTGGGAGGGGGTTGGAAAGCCCCGGCTATAGAGGGGCTGCTCTGAGCTTCTAAATACAGCTCAGCCTTCTTGTGGTGGCCCATCCCATTAACAGGTTTGGCATCTGCCCCTTGGAAAATGGAAAAAATGTAAGTTGCGAGCTTTGAAGCTGAGACGAGTGCTGTGTGTCAGTTCTACACTGTGATGAAACCCCTCAGCATGAATGCAGCTTTGGGGGCTGTGGGGCAGCACTTCACACCCAGAGACATGTTTCTTGGGCTTTGGGTATTCAGCAGGAGCCAAAGCCATGATCACACACTCTTAGGTAACAGGTACAGAGGCACTTCCAACTCTCTGCAATCCTGGAAAGATCAGGTTTGAAATCAAGTTGCTCAACACAGGCTTGATTTCTTCAGTGTATGAAAGACACCGGTCCCAGTTAGGATTTTTTTCTCCCATTTCCTCTTTTCTGGGAGCCAGTGGTGTTCTCGGCCTCATGCCATCACAGCCCTTCTGTTCACAGCCTGCACTTGCCTTGCCCCTGCCCACCGCCTGCAGCTCCCGGAGTGTGACCCCTATCAGCACCCCCCTTCACCTAAGCAATTCAGGTGAAGCTTTGTGTGCTGGAAGGGAGGGAGGGAGATGTCTCTGGGGGTGATGTCCAGAGATCTGGCTGGCAATTGCAGCTTTGAGTGTGTGAGTACAGCCCTCACCATCAGCAGCTCCTGCAGCTAATGACAGCAGTCTGCTCTCAGAAATAACTACTGGAGATGAATCCAGATCAGTGCTATGAACATGCCAGTGACTGGCATCGTTAGGGTGATGGTATGATTGGTATTTGCTCCCCAGTAACGGGTTGTTCTCAAGCAGTGACCTCATTAAATAGGAACTGCACATTTGGGCATTTTTCACACAACTGTGACTGTAACTGTTAATTGTAGCCTAGAGGACCTGCTCAGTTACCTCTGATCAGACCTTCCTGATTGCTTTGAACTGCCTTACATGGCAACCATTTGTTTATGGGGACTCTGTGTAATGCCAACACCATTGTTTTTAATTTTCTCGACAGGCAGATTCAGTGTTTTGTTTTGCAATGCAGTTAGCACCAGTGAAGCGTGGGACGTCAGCTGGCTGTGGGGCCACGTCAGGTTCAGACTCGGGCTTATCTAAGAAGCTTTGGGGGCTCTGTTTCAGCAAAATTGTTACTCTGGGGTGATGGAGGGATTTGGAAAAAACATCCTAGAGTGTCCCACTGCCTCGTGCTTGTGCAGCTCAAAGCATCCAGGAAAAGGCAGAGTCGTTTAGGAAATGGTAGAAAACCTGCTGCTGCTTTCAAACGTTTCTTGTAACTTTGACCTTCTTTAAAAGCTGCTCTTGCTTTCACATCTGTCTTCAGTGTTAGAAATGCTGCCTTGATGTCCCTCTACCAATAAACCCCAGGTCAAATGTCTGTTTAATCAGCCCTTTTTGTCAATGACCAGAGAAAGCTGAAAGCGAAGGCTGTTCTGTTGGTTCTGAAAAGAGCTGTGAGCAAGGCCCTCGGGAACCCCTGGCATCTCCTCTGCCAGGTCTTGTCCTCAGATCAGATGGATGAGGTGGTGTTGGGCAGCAGAGCGAGGGGGTGCTGGTTTCCCGTGCCATCACTACCAAGTGCACAGCCAACTAAAGCCACCAGCAGTTACTGATGGAAAATTAATCTTTGGTTTTGACACTTTCTTCTGAGGTTTAATTATTTGTGATGCCAAGTGAACTTGCTTGGATCTCTGTCACCAGCATGTCCCAGCAAAGGGAGCAGTTTGTGTCTGGCACCAGGTGACTGTGTATGGCAAAGTTTGTGTTCCCAATTGGCATTGTGAATTTCAGGCTGGGTTCCAGGCAATAGCACAAGGACCATGTGCATGGTGGTACCTTCTCCACCTCATAGGGAGGAGACACAAAGACCTGTGAGACTTCAGAGGTACCCCAGCAGCTCATCCCGCCATTCCTTAGGAAACAATTGTCATGTCCTCCAGGGATCAGCTGCTGTTACTAACTCCTGCCTTTTCCCTGTGTGTGCCTGTGCTTTCTGCCCGGCCGCGGGGAGCTGAGCTGCTCCCACCGCTGTGGAGCCACACGAAGGGAAAGGGCCCCTTCCTGCCAGCTCAGCCAGGGGTGGGAGGGATGATCCCAGAGCGTCCCGAGAGAAACCTCAACTGCAAACGCTGCAAGTGGCTTTTCTCCTTCCCTGAAGCCGAGGTAGGAGTTAGAGCGTGGGCACAGGCAGTGGAGGGGAGTGGGCTCAGCCCCTCCGTTGCGGCGGTTCTGGGGCTGAGTGGCCACAGTGGGACCCACCAGCGCTCACAGGCTGCCCTCATCCTTCCGAAGGCTCAGTGGTGTCTGGTTTTCTAGTCTCCCAGGTGGGCTCCCAGAGAATCCCTCTTCTGATGTTGGCCAGAGATACCCAGGTCGCTGCTGGGTTGTCTTGCTGTTTATTTTTAGGGAGCGAAATTGATGTGCGGGTTCGGTTTTAATTGCGTGGGAAGAGTGAGGTGTTGCTGGCTATTAATTGTGCCCAAGTCTGATTTCCCTACTCCTGCTGTTGGGTGCTGCAGGCCAGCCTGTGTCTTGGCTCCCTGCTGCCGAGTGGGAAGTCATTTCTGAGGTAACCAGAGAGTGGCCACGAAGGTATGAGCCAGACCATTGTGCTCCAGCTCTGCTTTAAGTCTTCCATTGTAACCCCTTCTCTTTGAACCCCATCTGACTTGACCTTCCCAACAGTTCACTTGTGGGGGGTGGCTGTGCTCTCCCCTTCCCCACTGAGCACCTTTCCAAAGCTGCCTGAAACGTTCACAGTGAACTCTTGAAAGTCAGGGATTGCTCATCCTTGCTGCAGAAGCCCATGGCTGGGAGTTTGGGAAAGGTGTAAACAGGAGGATTGCCCCATTCCTAGGGGAGTGGAGTGTGGCAGATCAGGCTGGAATGCCAAACCCTGTGCTCTGCCTCCTGGGTTTCTTCCAGTGGCAACACCACCCGTCTGGAGGGGGAAGGAACAGTGGGTTCCAGAAGAGCCTGAAACTTTATACAAAACTGTTTGTCTACAGGTTTGGAGCTGTGCTGGTTAAAGGCAATGCTTCTGGGTGTCTGGGTTTATGTCTGGCCCAGTTGCACCATGGCTAGCGTGGAGCCGGGGTGGGAGATGGATGCTGGGAGGTGGGGGGAGTGATTGCATACCCAGCACACTGGCACAGGAGAACATGAGTTTTAAATACACCCTTTTTAAATAATTGTCTCTGCAGTGAAGTTTCCTTCATTCAGCCAGACCTGTTCTCAGGCCAGTGCTTTTTGGGTCGTGGGGAAGACACTATCGGGTGTTTCTAGAACATGAGAGCAGGAATTGGGCTGGAGAAAGGGTTCAGCCCCTCTGAGCCAGTGGGATGGAGGAAGGTGCTCAGCCCCTACAGACAGCAGTGCCCAGCCCGGCCACGCAGGAACCTTTCTGGGGATGGCACAGGGAGCCCTGAGTCTGATGCTTGTTTAAAGTATAAAAAGGAGAGAGTAACTAAGAAGCCAAAGCTGAGCCACTAATGGCTTTCACTTTCCAGTTCCTGATGTGATAGTATTTAAATTTGTGCATGTTCCCCCCCCTTCAGATAGTAACTTGTTTAAATAAAGAATAAATGTGACCAAGTTTTCAAAGCATCTGGTTTCGGATGACTACTTTTAAAATGCTTCTGTTTTGTTGGTTTTTTCCCTGTTACTACCATGTCAGGATACTTCAGTGTGCTTACCTTTTAATCTGAATTTTGAACTGCATGAACAGTGCCTCGTTTCAAGTGGTTGATGTGTGAAGAGAAGGTTGAAGGAGAGTGGAGATGGCACATTCTTGCATTCCCAATTTAGCCAGTATCCCTGGCCCTCCTGTCTGCTGAACATAGAATATCACGTTGCTCTGAGCATTTGTTCAGCTCCTCTGGCCACCAAACAAACTCTGGGTGCTTGTGTGCAGGGCTATTAAAGGAAACAGTTTTAAAATGTTGGGGTTTTTTTTTTGTTCTGGTTGAAAAATTGTTTTCTGATTCAAATGTGAAGATGCTGTCAGACAGCCCAGTGTGGCTATGGGTTCGTACTTCACACTAACCATTACAGTGGAAAAATTATCTGAATTATCTTGCTGAGTTAGTGGCTTACTTCACTCAGCCTGCCCGAACGTGTGTTTTCCTGACAGAGCCATAAATAGAGTTTCCTGTTGATTATCTTCTTCATCAAAGCAGTGATCTGTTTTTTAAAGAAAATTATTATAGCGGCCTTAGGATTGAGGCTGAGGCTACATAGGCACCCAAAATTCTGGAGGCCTGCAGATGACACCAATGAGCCAGCATGCAGAAATATCAACAGGAGCCAGATCTGAGGTGGTAGAATACAGTGCTCTCTGTAATAAAGTATAAAACTACCCCTGTTGAATTGTGCTCACCACATAACCTCACTGGAACTTTTATTTAGAGCACCAAATATTCTCCTGTCCATTCTTTTCCAGGCACATGATGAAGTCTGCCCTGAGTTCCCGCTGACATGCGAAGGCTGTGGGAAGAAGGTTCCCAGGGAGAAGGTGACTGTCGGGGAACCGTGGTGGGGTCGGGTCCTGATTAGAAAGTGGAGAAAGCAATGGAGTGGCAGCTGTTAGAGCAGACGTGACCTTTCTATAAGGCTCCAAGCACGGGGAGGGTGTGAGGGAACGTGACTCAGCAGCACCTGGAGCTTTGCGCTCCCTCTGAGCGACGTTTGCCATGGGAAAAGCATGCCTGTGGCTTGGTGGGTACTTAGTGCTGTGTAAAGCAACTGTATCGACCACTGCTGCAATTATGGAAAGGGAGCCCATCTCCAGCTAAATGAATTTTTGTAATTAATCATGTAACAGAACCTGTGTCTATATTCTGCTGGTTCCTGGGGCAAGGTTCAGAAGTCTGAACATCAAAGTTTTGGGAAAGCATCTTCAAAAAGCACATTCATCTGAAACCGTCCTTCCTACTACGGGCAAATATTTGTAGTGCTGTTGCAAAAGGCCCTTGTAGCAGGATGGGGGGACAGAAGCATCAGAAAGATGAGCAAAGAGTCCTTCAAAATGTGCAGTGTAACGAAGGGCGTCATGCTAGGACCTTCAGCCAGAGCCCAGCAGAGACTGGGTTTATAGGGTTCCCAGAGGTGATCTATCCTGTGTTTAAATCTTAACTCCCTCTTTCATGTCTCTCCAAACTTTGGTGGATTAGCTGGAGCCGTTGTAACTCTGGGTAGCCTGACTCATTGTGCAAGCCAGATGGCTTGAGAAACTTTTAAAAAAGTGGTTTAAAAACAGTTTTAATTGACATCTGTCGTAGCAGATGTAGATGTTAAATGTGGAATATGGTGGTTGTTCAGAACAGACCACTGCTATCTGATGATGAGAGGTATATCAAAAACAAGATGATAACGTGCCAGTGCTTGTTAGCATTAATCATGCACTGTGTGGGAACCCAAACGAGTCATCTTGGTGGCTGGGGGTTTGTGGCACTTCTCTGTGGGAATATCCATCGCTGGCCTTGGTTCTTCATGGCAGCTGCCAGATGAGAGGTGGCTGAGGTGGGGTATCCTTTGGTGGCCCAGCAAGGGGATGCTGGGCCCAGCACAGCATTGTCCCTTGTGCTGGTGGATCTTTTAAGAATTGCTATGAATACTCTGACAGGACCACCAGGAAGATTTGTGTTCTCAGATTTATAATGCTTAGTGGGAAGTAAAAGTCCCAAGCTTTGGGACATCCTGGGCAGGGTTACATGAAGTGCACACAACTAAAGGCCTGGCCGTTGCCAGGGGTTGTTCCTCACACCACCTTCTGCCCTCAGCGAAGCTTCTTACTCCGCATCCATAACATGTACCTCTGCTGGTTGTTGCTTCTTTCTTGCATATGCAGGTGAGAAGAAAGGCCTTCTAGCTATCTAGAGAATTAGAAATAAAACTATGATTATATGACAGTGAAAGGCGTACCTAATGGTAGGCAGTGTTCAGGTGTAACCTGAACTTTTACACTACAAATAACTACGCTTTGGGTGGTAGTTATTAGCGATGGCTTGAGCATTCTTCAGATCATCTTCAGTTTCCTCGACATCAGCAAGATGGAAAGGGACCTACTGGGAGCACATAAGATCTAACGTTGGTTGCCTTCCTTTGTAGTTTCGGGACCATGTGAAGAATTGTGGCAGATCTAAAGTGCCTTGCAGATTTGAGGTTGTCGGATGTGCTGAGGTGGTAAGGGCTTGTCTGTTTTTCTGTTGATGTTTATCTTGGGACTTGTTTTCAGCTCCAGTGTTGGAGTTAACCTGTAAACTACTGTTGTGTTCAGGTATCTGAACAATGTCGTGTTTCACACCCTTTGCAAATGGGTAACTTCACCTGCTCTCCAGAGTTTGGGTATCCAGAGTATGAATTTAACATGTAAGGAAACCGCTTCCTTCTTGAGGATTGCCCTGAGTGCTCTGAGACTCTGGTGGTTACGCTGCTGTAAGCACAGCTCCTGCTAGAGCTTGGTCCAGGCCATATTTTTCCATGTGGCTTAGTTTTCCCAGCTCCTACTGGTGATGTTCATGTAAATCCATCCATGGAGGGACTATGTGAGGCTTTGTCCTTTGGTGCTGTTAAGTACATCTGACTTAAGAGCCTTTTTGGGAAGCGATGTAAGAAGACAGAGTAGAACAGTGTCTACAGCTGGGGAAACATTAAGCATCTGCTGTTGTAGGTGACTTGCCACATTTCTAAAATGCCACCCACCCACCACCAAAACAGTTTTTTTAAACTATCTTTGTTTTTTTCCCCTTCATAATTTAACTTTGTGACTTCAAGAGGATGAATTTTTCTGTGGATGGTGAGAGGGTAGATTGAGCTTGCTGAAAGGGGGATGTATTTCTCTTCATGTAGGTGGAGAATGAAAAGCTACCAGAACATGAAAGCAAGTGTCTGGCGGAGCATCTCTACATGCTACTGAGTTTTGTGCTCAGCCTCAAGGCTGGGTCTGGAGACCTGAAGCCCCTTCCTACCCTTTCCTCATCACAAAACAACTCCCCGCTCCTGGCAGCAAATGCTCTGTGCTCGGAGTCAGAGCTCTCCAGGTCCCTGGAGCTCTTGGGAAGATGCGAGGCCCTTGAGAGGAAAACGGTGACCTTTGAGAACATTGTCTGTGTGCTCAACCGGGAGGTGGAAAGAGTGTCTCTAACAGCTGAAGCCTACAGTCGGCAACATCGACTGGACCAGGAGAAAATTGAAACACTGAGTAACAAGGTGTGTAGCTTTCCAGCACTCAGAGCAGAGGCTTTTTTTCAGTTTCCTTTCCATGTTATTAACTAGCAAAGCTTCACCACTTAGCCCTGAAACTCTGCAGATCTAAAATATCATTTCTGTACCCAACCCTCAAAAGCTGCCTGGAAAAGATGGGAATTAAATTGCCATGCATAAAGTGTTCAGATCTCTATTAGTAACCAAGTTACACAGACAGCAAGATGTTCCTCGGTGAAGCTCTCCAATGAGAGAGAGCACACCCAGCATTTCCCTGGATGTCCCCAAGTCCATGGGGACCTGCCAGACCTTTCAAAAGGAGTGTCATCATTGATGCTGCGCTACAGCCTTGTGCCAAGCAGGGTCTGGAGGTGTGAGGAAGCTGCCCCACCAATATGGTCCAGTACAGTCCCTGCTGAGCGCTGCTGCTGGGATCCTGTGCAGCAAGGGGCCTGCCAGAGCTGGTGTCACCCTATGTGACCCAGCAGGGTTTAGCCCTCTGGAGACTTGTTGGCTGGGTGTAGGCTCGTCTCTTTCTCAGTCTAGTTTTGTCACAATGCTGAGTTGTTGTTTCCGCCCCCCCTCACTTCTTGTGCTGCCAATGTAATGGAGCTGCTCATCGGGAGGATTTTTCCATTTGCTGTGGGAAAGTTTCCAGCTCAAGCCCTGAGTTGTATTGATGTATAATGACAGGGATCAAAAAGAGCCTTCAGTGAATTGGTTTACAATGCTAAATTTCTCCCTCCTGTGACCCCTGTCAGTTCTGGAGAAGGTCTCTCACTAAAGAGCCCTCCTGAAAGGATGCTGGTGTCTGCTGGCTTCCTTCGAGCTCACAGCAGGACGTGTTTTAACCCAGCTGCACCGTGTGTCCCACTGAGCAGGTCCGGCAGCTGGAACGAAGCATTGGGCTCAAAGATCTGGCCATGGCGGAGATGGAGGAAAAGATCCGCAGCATGGAAGCATCCACCTACGATGGTGTTTTCATCTGGAAGATAACTGAATTTGCCAGGAAGCGTCAGGATGCAATCACAGGCCGCTCTCCTGCAATCTTCTCTCCAGGTTATTGCCTGCAAAATTGCAAAAGCCTTTTGCATCTCAGCTGGGTCTGGGATCTGTAGTGGTGTCTGTAGCAGGGGAGGTGCTGGCCATTCAGATGTACTTCTGTCCCCCTTTCCTTGTGGTGCCTGAACTGCTTCTTTTATTTATTTACTTTTAGCATTGGGCTAAGTGAAACTGCTGCTGAAAGAGGTGGTTTTTTGATTGCAGAAGACCCTTATGATTTCTCATATTGGAGAATATAACCTTCTTAGCTCTGGAATAAATAACCCTGTATAACCCTTTAGTTAAAATACTTGGAGATCATAAAACCAGCAATAAAATGGTTAAGGAAGGGAGAAAATATATACTAGAGCCCCAGAAATATATTTTAATACCAAAGCCATGACGGTGCAAGAGACAGTGTCTAAATAAAGCCCAAACCATACCTAGGGAAGTGTTTGAATATCTGTTAGAAGAAGGGGCTCTCCTTGCAGAACTGTCCCAGCTCAACACTGCTCTTCCTCTTCTTAAAAAAGAAAATCTCGGGCAGTGATGAGCAGGTCATTATTTGACTTGTTTGGTTAGGAAAGCACTTCCCGGGCTCGCTTCTGTAAGGTGGCACCATCTCTTTGCACAATTTTATTGTTCAGAGGGGATCTCACCTCGCACCAGGTTGGTTGAGGAGGGGAATTTACATTTGCCTGAGCAGGATTTGCTTGGGTCCGAGCGTGCTGGAGGGCCTTTTCAGAATGCTCAGAGCTGCATGCAAACCTAGAGCACCTTACACCTGCTTCCTGGTGCTGTGAAAAGTTAAAAAGTACTTTTTAAAAGTACTTAAAAATCTGTTGTCTGGATGAAGGCTGTCCTTTATCTTTTGAAAAACTGAAAGAAAACGGGGACTCTTCTTCTTGAGGGGAACTAAACTGTACTGAAGCTGCGCATGCAATTAGCATTTCCTTTTCAAAGCCAATAGCAGCCATGGAAAAACCCTGCTCTGCATCCTCCTTTGGGAAGGGCAGCATTTCCTTCGTTTTCCCAAAGCTGACAAATCTGCTTCACATCTGTTTTGTTTGGATTAGAGAGAGGAGCTTAAATCCTGCATCCTCTCCATCTCCTGCACCGTGCCTGGGAGCTGCCTGCCTGCAAGGTCTCCAGGGGCAGCAGTTTTGGAGGGGGGCACTGGACGGAGCTGAACCTTGTCCTCTGACCACAGGTGTCCTCGCTCACTGTGCCCCAGCTCAGAGGCTCCTTGGGCCCCTCTGTGGGCTGATGCCACCCGGGCTCCCCATGGTGGGGTGGGATTTGTTTTTGTAGGTTGGAGAATCGACTCGGCTGGTGGAGGGATGAGTATCAAGGTCAGCCCAAGGGTGGGAAAGGGGTGAAACCTCTCTGAATGCAAGAGGCCCCAAATGCCCAGATGTTTGACTGTCTGTGCTCTGGAGGCACAGTTCCTCCTGGGGCTGCAGCTCCTGGTTGCTGGTGTTTCCACGCTGTGTGCAGGCTGGTCCCTGTGTCCTGCCTGGCAACAGAGCCAGGGCAGCCAAGGCTGGGCTCAGGGCTTTTATCAAATCAAAGGAAAAACATCTTTGGTGGTCACAGACTGTGCTTTGTGTTGCTGGTCGGTCTCTGCAATCTTCTCATGACAATCTTGGATGTGGCTGGAGGGACTGGAAGGCGAGGGCTGTCTCTGCCTGATGCTGGGATGGTTTTTGGAAAAAGAGAGGGTTTGTTGGGGTTTTTTTATCTTGCCAGTGCAAAGTGCAAGGCCTTGTTTCTAGCACTGGTCACCTGTGTCATTTAAGCAAGAGATCCTCAATCCTGGTGCTGATTTAGCTGAGAAAATTCAGCTGAGAAACAAATATTACTTGTAGAGGTGGGTTTTTTTAATCTTGGAAAGTGAAGCAAATAGACTAGTCCTGTTCAGTCTGGGAAGGAGAAGGCTGAGAGGAGAGAGGTCTGGGTTGTGAATGGGATGAAAATTCAGAAAGGGAGATGAACAATTGTTCAGTTTGCATTTAAACGTAAAGGCAAGGAAATACCAAATTAAATCAGTGTTAAAGAGAAGGAAATAGAGTTACCACTTGCATTGTGAGGACAGGACAGCCACAGGATTTTGCAAAGGGCAAAATTGGAGTTCAAAAAGGCAAATCTGGACAAGAAAGGTTCATCCATGGCATGAACTGAGACAGTCCCAAGTGAAGCTCCTGATGGAATGCCACCATGAGGCACTGGGGGTGGGTGGCTTGCTGGGCTTTTGATTCGCTTCCGATGCACTTTGCCTTTGCAGGGGCCCGTGGGGAGGAGAGTGCCCTGATCTCTGCTTTGGGCTGGCACCCTGGTGCACAAGGGCTTTAGCACTCAGGCTGTCTGCTGCCTTTCCTGGGTACTCTCACTGCTCTGGGGCCATCCTTCCTCTAGTTCCCCACCTGGCTGTATGTTCACAGGGTTAGCGGAGTGCTGGGAAGCCCCAGGTGGGCAGTGAGGATGTGCTGCTTGGATTAGCAGAGGGTGGCCTGAAAGCTTTTGGGTGGAGAGGAAGGACTAGAGGAAGCAAGTTGGGAATGCCAGGAGGGAAGTGGGTGACAAAACCTTGATCATGGAATTGTCAGAGTTGGAAGGGACTTCTACAGATCATCCAGTCCAACTCCCCTGCTAAAATAGGAACGCCTAGAGCACATCACTCAGGAGCATCCAGGGGGGATTGAAGATCTCCAGAGAAGGGGACTCCACACCCTCCCTGGGCAGCCTCTGCCAGGGCTCTGCCACCCTCACCCCACAGAAGTTTTTCCTCATATTTGAATAGAACTGCCCATGTTCCAGCTTGTGCCCATTGCCTCTCGTCCTGTCACTGGGAACCACTGGAAAGAGT
>BJBW01008606.1:29481-39994 GCA_004320125.1 Scolopax mira | reverse complement strand
CCCTTTGCTGGACTCTTTCCAGTAGCTCCCTGTCCCTCTTGAACTGGGGAGCTCAGAACTGGACACAACATTCCAATTGTGGCCTCACCAGTGCAGAGTAGAGAGGGAGGATGACCTCCCTCCAGCTACTGGCCACACTCTTCCCTATGCAGCCCAGGATCCCATTGGCCCCCTTGGCAACAAGGGCACATTGCTGGCTCATGGAAAGTGTGCTACCCACCAGGATTCCCAGATCCTTCTCCTCAGTAGTACTTCCCAGAAGATCCACCTCTAACCTGTATTGATGTCTGGGGTTCTTTCTCCCCAGGTGCAGGACCCTACATTTGTCCTTGTTGAACCTCATTAGGTTCTTCTCTGCCCAGCTCTCCAGCCTGTTCAGGCTGGATGGTGGCACAACCCTCTGGGGTGTCAGCCACCCCTCCTAATTTAGTATCATCAGCAAATTTGCTGAGGATACACTCTGTACCCTCGCCCAGGTCACTGATGAATATGTTGAACAGGACTGGTCTGACTGCTCAGAAAAGTGTACCAGGTCTTGCAGTAAAGTCCCAGCTCTGGTCTCCTGCCCTGAGGCTACTGAGCCCCTCCAGACCTGAGGCCTGTGGCTCTGTGCCACTGTGAGAGGGTGGTTTGTGGCAGGTCCCCTTCTGAAAGATATTTCTGTGGCCCTGCACGGGTCTGGTATCACAACGTAGGCATTCCCAGAACTGCTGGAGGAGGAGAGAGCCTGAGATCCCAGGGCCCATCCCTGGCCTTCCCAGGCTGTGCAGAGCTCCTGGGATCCTGATAGGAGACTGAAGCTCCCTTGCTTGACCCTCTGCCCCCATCAGAGGCAGCCATGTTACAATGAGGGGGAGTGCTGGGTGCTGAGGACGGGGCTGTTTTGGGAAGAGGTCATTTTGTTCCTCCTCATCAGCATTATTGCCATAAGTTGCAGCTCCTTTAGCCATCGTGTGTGGCCCAGCTGGGGGGCTGGGGACATGCAGTGGGCAGCACCCAGCTCCCAGCAGAGCTCCAGCTTCAGGTTGTGCCCGGGGCTCTCGTGCTGCGGTGGCCAGGGGGAGAGCCCAAGGGGCCGGCTGGTGCCTGCTCTGTGCCACATGCTCTGCAGCTCGGATAGGCTTGGGGCTCCTGAGCTTGGGCTGTCTCCAGGCTGGTCTAAGATGGCATCTGACTGTTGTTGGTTCCCGGTGGCTTTCCAGACCACCTCTGTGGTGAGGGTATTTTAAGACACAGACCTGGTTTCTTCCAGGATCCAAACTTTGGGGTCCTCAGAGTTCATAGGAACCTGCTGGTGCCTGGCTGTGCTGGGTTTGACACTCACCATGTCTGTTTTGCAACTCTTTGATAGCTTTCTACACGAGCAAGTATGGCTACAAGATGTGTCTGCGCGTCTACCTGAACGGGGACGGCACTGGGCGTGGGACCCATCTGTCCCTCTTCTTTGTGGTGATGAAAGGACCCAACGACGCGCTTCTGCGGTGGCCCTTCAATCAGAAGGTAGGTTTGGGACTAAGCCTGCTATGCCCAGCAACAAACTCTCTAGTTTTGCACGTACTTGAGCTTCTAGGTGGTGTTGGTCTGGCCTACTTAGCAAGCAGAAGTTGATGCTCTTGCTTCACAAAGGAAGGACTTTGATATGTCAGCCACCCTGGGGATTCCCCGGTCGCGCTGAAGGCACCGAGCGTGCTACAGGGCAGGGGCACAAGATGGCAGAGGCTGTGTCAGGAGAGCAGCAGCAGCAAGTTTGGAAAGTGAGCGGAGCCTCAGCCTGAACTTGGGGTGAGGGAGGGTGGTTGTGGCCTCGATACGTGGGGTGCAGGTGATGTTCACTCAGCATCAGAAGCTCGGGTGGCCGTTCCCAGACATGGCAGGTTTGCAGAGCACTTCAAGGCTGAGCGGGTGAAGTATTGATGCAGAGAGAGGGGACGCCTCTTCACAGGGGAACAGCAACCCTGTGACTTAAAGAAATACCTGTGTGGGGTATTGGTTCTGGGAGCAGACACCGTGTCAGCCCGTTGTAGGCTTTTGGAGTTGGTCTGAAAGCCCTGTGTTGCCACACAGCAGTTTGCAGTGACAGGGCAGGATGTGGGAAGGTTTCTACAAAATGTCACCAAGATGACATTCTCTGCTGACCCTGCGCACGGGCTGCTTGGGTTTGTAGGCTCCTGTGGTTGCTTTGGTACCTGCACGTTTTGCAGGTTTCAAGTCAGTGGTCACTGCGCTGCGTTTCCAGGTGCTTTATATTCAGCCCCTCTTGGGTGTTTCCATGTTTCTCTCCAGGTAACCCTCATGCTCCTGGATCAGAACAACAGGGAGCACATCATCGATGCCTTCCGACCCGACGTGACATCCTCCTCCTTCCAGCGACCCGTCACGGAAATGAACATCGCCAGCGGCTGTCCGCTCTTCTGCCCCGTCTCGGTGATGGAAGCCAAGAACTCCTACGTGCGTGATGACGCCATCTTTATTAAAGCCATCGTTGATCTCACGGGCCTCTAAACCTCCTCACCTCCAGGAGCAGTGAACGCAGAGCCAGCCCCGAGTGGGGCATTCCCCTCTTGTGCTGCACCTCAGGCAGCGCTTGGAGCGAGGAGGGGGCAGAAAGCGGAAGGGGAAAAGCCCTTCCCAGAAAGGGACCTTCACTCTGAGTGGAAATGAGGTGTCTGATGGGAACCCTCTTCCCTGGTGTCAGAGAGACCTTCCCTGAGAAGAGGTTTGGGTGGACGTTAACAGTCTGCGGGGACAAGAAGATCTGCAGGGACTTGGGTGTCTGAACTGCTGCTGTCTGGGCTCCCAGTGGAAACCAGTGCAGCTCTTGCTCTACCGGTTTAGTGCACATCTTCAGTGCTGTGTAGTAAAATGAGGGTTTGGCCTCCCCGAGCACCACCTCGTGTGGATGTTTGGCTCAGCCGGCGAGGATTTTCTTCAGAGATCTGTGTTCCTGGAGGTTTTGTGTGTCAGTGGCACGGTTGCTGTGGGCTGCTCTGTGCCTGGGTGGCCAGGCAGGGTGCGTGGCACGCTCAGCGAGAGCCGGCTGCGAGGTGCCAACTGTTTTGCTGCTGTTTGGCTGCTGTCGGTGGCTGCAGCGAGGGCAGCTGAGCCCAGCAGAGGGGCAGGCGGGGAGCAGTACCCCACCTCTGGGCTCTGCTGTGTGTTTGATGGGTGTTTTGTGCCCTGAGCAGCACGGGATGGGGCAGGCAGTGCCCGCTGCCAGGGAGGGAGTGTGGGGCAGCACCAGGGATGCCCAAAGTGAAAGAGGAGTGAATTTTCCCTGGAGACTGCCTGTCCTGTCCCAGGAGAGGAGGGTGATGCAGGGCTCGGTGCAGGACTTGAACGTCCTGAACTCTGGGAGCTGTTCTCTGCCTGCCCGTGCCTGAGCAGTGCTGGGCAGGGAGGGGGCAGTGCTGGGCAGGGAGGGGGCAGTGCTGGAACCTGGCTTTACTTGCAGACGGATGCTCCTGACCTGGCTTTCAGTCCCGTCTTGGTGGCTGCAGCAGCACAGACACACCAGCCTTCTCAGGCGCCATCCTCCAGCTCCACTGCCACAATTCATCCACAGGGGCATTGTCACCTCTGTGGCTGTGGCACTGGCATGTCTCTTGTCCACCTGTGTGGTGGGTGGCTGCTGCCCAGCCCCTGCTCTCCCCGGGCTCTGCCTTCTCCACCAGCAGCAGCTTTCCCTTGTTCTTCCCTCAGTGCTGGGAGCAGTGTGATGCCAGTTCCCAGTCACTGCATCCTCGAGCTCTCTCTGCTCGGCCCCTTGCCGAGTCTGAAGCCACCTGGGTAGGACCTAAGGTGGCTGATAAAGGCCCTGAGTGAAGCTTGCTGTCCCCTTTTTTGTCCCTGGGCTCCTGGCACTGCTCCCTTCTGGGCAGCAAGTGTTTGGCGCCCATGAGAAGGCCTCTGTGGTTGTAGAGGAAGCCATGATGCCCCGTGCCTGCCCTGGGGCTGCCTGGGGTCTCTGCACGTGTTTGTGGTGGCCGTGAGGAGCTCTGGGCAGGCCTGTGGCTGGGCTGGGCTCTGAGACCTTTCTGCCTGGGCTCCCCTCACCCCTGTCAGTGTCTGGAAGTGCCCCAGAAGAGGTTTTGTTGGTCACAGGACCCCACCATGCAGTAGCAGTCCAGGAGCCGGCCAGAGGGGTGGGCAGCAAGACTGGAGGGTGGGGGGTCACCCTCTTCTTCCTTATGGCTTCCATGGAGGAAGGCCCAAAGCCCCTCTGTGCCAGCAGCTCCCTGCCTAATGCCCAGCCTGATGGACACAGAGCCCCCTTTGCTTGTGTTCTGCTTCCACCTCTGCTCTGGACTGGCCACCCCCGTGTGGCCATCATCAGTGGAGATGGACTGTCACCCGGGGGGTCCTGCTGGAGCCTGGCTGCTTCTGGGCTGGTTTGGGGGGGGGGGGGTCTCTGCTGCTGCCTTGAGAGCTCGGGGGGTCCCTGATGTCCTTCTCCAGGCTGGCAGGTAGCTGAGCTGAGCCTCCTGCACCCAAAGGTGCTGTGCTGGCCAGGGGCTCTCCCTGGCTGTGCTGCCACAATGGGGGTCAGTGCAGCAGCTGGGGGGGCCAGGGGCCCTCCTGCCATGGCTGCTGTGACACATGGCTGGGGTACGGGCAGGGCCTGCCCCTTCCCAAAAGTGGAGGAGCAGCTGGTGCATGTCCCCCAGCAATGATGTGGGGCCGGCAGCTGTCTGCGCCCCACTGCACCGCAGCCCCCCCGGGGCCCTCAGCTCTTCTTGGAGGTGGGAGATGGGCAGCAGGACCCTTCCTTTGGGCCTCCTTCCAGCCTGGCCTGAGGGAGGGATCGCTCCCACCCGTAGCAGTGCTTCCCAGCCAGACCCCAATGAGCTCCTGGCCCCCCTGAGACTGGGAAGGACCTGGGAAGGGGGGGGACAATCAGCTCTGCTCATTTAGCCCTTGGGACTTAAGGGTATGATAGAGGGGGGAGAGGCTTGGTCTGAACTGCTGTGAATGTCTCTGTGCTGGGGGTGCTGGACACCCAAGTGCCTGCAGCAGGGCCAGAGGGTCTGGCCAAGGGGTGCTGGGCATGACTGGAGACACTGGGTCAGCTTGGGGGGGGGGGTGGGTGGTGTCTGGGCTGTTTTGGGGGCGAACAGGTGATGGTCCTGCTGCCCCAGCGGGTGCCTGGAAGGTGGGTGGGAGAGTCCATGCTGTGAGCAGAGATCAGGCTGAGCCCTTCCCGCCTGCGGAGGGGACACCGGGCCGGAGTGGGACACGGCAGGGTTGACAAGGGCACAGCAGGGCAGCCGCTGTGACTGCAGGAGCTGCAGCGTGTCCTGTCCTTCAGCTGTGGCTGGAGGGAGGCAGCGCTGGTGCTGACAACATGCTCTGGTCCTTTTTTACTTTTTGGAAGCTCTAGTGCATGCAGTGGGAGCTGTCGCACGTGTCCCTCGCACGGCCCCTGCACTGTGGGCACAGCACCTTCCCAGGCACAGCTCTGCCATCCCGGCTGGCACACGGGCACTTGGCATAAGCTACTGCTGGAATTTTTTTTGTAGTGTGTTTTATTTTTGTTTTTTTTTCCTTTTTCACCACAGCTGTTGGAGAACACCCATCGCCACCTGGCACTGTGAAGTAAGTGGTTTGGTTTTTTTTTAACATTGAGGATGGAATATGATCAAAAGCACTAATAAAAGCAGTTGGATGAGCATTCTTGGGCCTGAGGGGTTGGAGGAGGAACAGTGGCAGCATCACCTCGATGTGGGGGGGTTATTTCTGTGCTGGGAGCTTTCCCCAGCCCCTGCTTTCCTGCATGAACTGCAGCTGGCAGGGCTGGAGGGGTGGGGGGGTTGTGCCCAGCACCAAACCAGGGGTGCAGGAACAGGCAGGGAAGGAGTTCTGGGGGGTGGCTATTGGAGCTTCACCCATACAGGGTGGGCACGGGGGGGCAGAGGCAGCACTGCTGGCCCTGCAGAACAAGGGGAAGGCAAATGCAGCCCGTTACGCTCACGGCCCTGGGGGCTGGCTGAGAAAGCATCTGCCGAGTTCCTCTAGGGCATGCTGATTTTTGGGAGCCAAGTACCTGCACCCCTCCCACCACCCTGTTCTGCCCCTCCCCCCCCCCCCCCCCCCCCCCCAAAGTTGCAGCACCAGCCGAGGGGCTGGGGGGCAGTGGCACAGCTGCAGGAGAGAAACACCAGGGGTGTGCAAAGGGGCCTGTCCCTTCCAGGGAGCAGCCAGACCTATTTCATGCAGCTGCAGCACCACACACCAAGGAGGATGACAAAATGCCCCGAGGCTGTTGGTGGCAGCAGCACAGGGTCAGCCCCGGCGCAGAAACCAGAGGGACAGGGAAGAGCTGGGCTGCTCCAGCCCCTGCCCTGTCCTGGAGCCTGCAGTGTTTGGCCTGGGCAGAGAAGAGCTTTCCCAAGGCTGCCAGGAGCTGCTGCTCCCCCAGGCTGTCCTATCTTCTCCCTCAGGGCAAAGAAGATTTGGGCAGTTTTTTGTCTCCTGCTGGTTCAGAGCTTGCTGCCTGCACTGCGCAGCCCAGGGCACAGAACCCCAGCTGCTCAGCCACCTCTGGAGCACCCCAAAGCTGCAGGCACAGCCCTGCGACACTTCTGGCTTCAGTGCTGCTTCAGCAGAAGAACAGCACTCAGAAAAACAAACTCACATTGCAGAGATGCTTTAGCAGAATATTTATTCAATGCCATAGTGAAGGGCAAAACTCAGCACAAACAGAAACTCTCAGTGCCTTGCTCACTGCTGCACCGAGCCAAGGGGAACCCAGTTCACACTCTTTGGGGAGGAATTTAAAGGCTGTTCCTTCGCTGTGTGACTGGACAGAGCGGGATGTGGATCCTGTGCTTGCACACATGAAGGACTTTCTTGTTTCTGGAAGTCCTATGATGACAGAAAATGAGTACAGGGGTTTTGGATGAAGCCATGGGCAGCTGCTGGGGCAGAGCAGACCAAGGGTACAAACCCTCCTGCCAAGCACCCCAGGAGCTGTTAAAGCCATCAGTGCAATCAAAACAGTATCTGCTGCCTCCCTTGAGTCTATTTCCAACCCGAGGCTGTGAGTGGCACAAACAACTGCCAACAGTGCTCCCAGAGGAACCCCAAAAAGCCTCCCCCAGCCTCTGCCTGGGATGTGGCTCCTTTCCAGAGCCCAGCTCCCAGGGGCAACTGCTTAATTTTAGACTCCCATTTGGGTGGCTGCTAGAAAAGCTTCAGGGACAGAGAGAGAGTAAACACCACTGAGTCTGTCATCGCTTCAAGTGAGCAGCTCCACTGTCAGAGGGGTCCCCACAGGAGCCATCACTGAACCCCAGTAAGTCATTCCGGGTGGGAGGAAGCCTATTGAGGTGTCACCCAGGCAGAGGAGGGCTGCGTCCCCCCAGTCCCCTGGAGGTGAACCCCTGCAGCCACCCATTGGTGCCTGCACCTATTCACAGAGAACATACCAAGAGAACCTAAAGTGCCACATCTTGAGTAGCATGGGAGGGAGGTGACCAGGAGATCCACCAGCCATCCTCCCGGCCGCCCCCTTGGGAAGGGGCAGCAGATCCCCCACAATAAATACGCTGACAATGCCAGAGCTTAAGTGCTACTCAGTAGAGGAAGAGGGAGGCAAAAAGCCAGCACCGTGTTACCACCAGCCCTCCCCGCTCTCAAGTTGGG
This sequence comes from Scolopax mira, assembly GCA_004320125.1. Classification (NCBI taxonomy): domain Eukaryota; kingdom Metazoa; phylum Chordata; class Aves; order Charadriiformes; family Scolopacidae; genus Scolopax; species Scolopax mira. The sequence goes on along the minus strand of BJBW01008606.1, from coordinate 32,353 downwards.
AAACTGGCAATACCAACACATAGTTCTAAGAGAAAACATCAACAGGGCACTGGCTGCATCCCCGGGGCCACGCGAGACACCAGCGCTGCCTCCCTGCTGCCCTCCTGACCCTGCTGCCCCCCATGGCCAAGGTGCTGTACTGAGGAGGCACAGTGTCACCCAGCACCCTGACCAGTTGCCTGTAGAGGTTTGGGCCAAACAAATGTTAATAAAACTACTATATTAATAGAGTCCTGCAGTGAGGCAGTACAGCGCCGCGCCGCCACCTCTGCCGAGGACTCTGTGGCCAGCAGCTCCCGGCGAGGTCGGCCATGTCCCAGCCTCACCCAGGACAAATGCTGGAGACGTGTCCCAGTCTGTCCTTGGAGACCAAAGCTCACCCAGAGAGCTGTGACCAAGTAGCAGCGTTTGTGAGAAGCTGTGGGGCGCCCACCCTGCAGTGACCAGCTCGGGCTGCCGCCAGCCAGGCCCGGGAAGGGGCCCTCGGCTCTTACGTTCTGTCTTTGAAGCTGATGCTCCGGGGAGGAAGCAGTTCCCGCTGCTGGGTCCCTTCTGCCCCAGCAGATGGGATTTGTGTGCCCAGAGCTTGTCTCTGTCACGCAGGGCTCAAAGCTCTGCAAGCTCCAGAGGAGGTGGCTGCAGTGAGGAAGCTGCAGGAGCAGGTGTACCCGGGTTCAGCTTTTCTGGTTCATGAGCCAGGAGAAGAGCAGTTTCCTGGGCCTAGGTTTCCTGGCCTGCTGGACACGCAGCGCGCGTGGGGAGCGCCACACCTTGATGGTGGTGTCGTCGCTGGCTGTCAGGAGCAGCTCCTGCTCCACTGGGCTGAACGCCACCGAGTTGACCACGTTGTCGTGCTGCAGTTTGGCCAGGCAGATGTTATAGTGCCGGTCCCAGATGTAGCCATGGCGGTCCTCTGCCCCACTGCAGGGGACAAGACACCGGTAAGGAGTCACCCCAGCAGCCTCGACCACCTGCTGCTCTCGACCTCCTTCCTCCTGTGCAGGTGAAGGCAGAAGATGCCCCAGTACCACCTGCACCCCATCACCCATGAACTTCATCCTGGGCACCCCGGCTCCCTCTGGGATCCAGAGGCTGTTTGAAGAGCCCCTTCAACTCACCCCATGGCAACTGCTGCCTGCAGCCCCCAAGAAGGCCACTTTCCCCCCCCTGCCAAACATGCTACAGCCCAAAATTTCCCCTTTCTTCCCTGATTTCATAACAGGACCAGGGCACACAGCCTTTACCAGCAGCCTCTGACTCAGTCTCTCCTGCTCTGTACAAACCTCCCATTTCCTGCTTTGCTCACAACACACGGGAGTTCCCAGCACACACACCCCGCTTGCACAAGCCACCCCGGTGTCGGCCCCAAGGCCCTCCCAGACATGGGATCAGGATCCTGCCCACCCCCCATCGCCCCACACCTTGCTACAAAATCCCTGCTGACATCCAGGAAGATGAAGAAGCATTCCTCGTTGGGAGTGTAGGCCCGATGTGCACGCAGGGCTCTTTTCACCTCCTTCATTGTCTTCAGGTCGAAGACATGGAGATCGATCTCCTCGGCGATAGGGGGTGGCTGCATGGGATCAGAGATGACGCAGTCCCGAGGCCAGGCACGGCTGTTCACATACAGGTACCTTGGGGAGGGGACAGAGGGGTCACCCTGCACCTCGCCACACAAGATGAAGCTCAGAGCCCCAGCTGAAATTGTGCAGCGCAGCCAGGCTGGGCAGGGACCGAGCAGTTTCTCTGGTTCTTTAACAACCTGCAGCTCTGCTCGCTGAAATCCAGGCCGAAACACAGGAACGTGCCACTGAGCCACTTCTTGCCCCGTTTGGAAAGGAAAGGGCCACCACAGTTTGGTCAGTGGGCCCTACGGGTGAGGTCAAGCCTATTTAATCCTGTTAAAACCAATTTTAAGGATGCTGGCCTATCAATCTGCCTGAGGAACAAAACACATTAAGGTGAGCAGCTCCACCAGGAGCTCTTGCAAGGCTCCACGTCTGACCCTGTCCTGAACAGGGCTGAGAAGCACAGCGGGAGGACAGCCTTCCTGCTGGGAGCTGGGGAAGTGCTCCAGGCGTGCCGTGCCACCAGCACCAGGACCTGGACCTGGATGGGATGTGAATGAGCAGAGCGGCCTGTGCAGGCACTCTGCTCCATCCGCTGCAGGCGTTTCTTCTCCGGTTCCCCCCCAAACCCCTAGGCCACCATCACCCACCCCCCCAGTGTCTGAGCACTGACCCCCCCACACGCTCACCTGTGGTCAGGGGAGAGGCCCATCCCAATGATGTGCCCGTGGATGTCGATGACGTGATCCAATGAGTCAAAGAACTCATCCGAGCGCCTCTCCTCCCCGAGCACTGGCCCGGCAGTCGTCATCTGATGGGGCAGGATCCTTTTAATCCCTTTGGGACAGAAAGCAGAATCAGGCAGATCTGAGGCCGCTGCCAACAGGCAGCAGGGTGGGTGGAAGTCCCCAGGCTTCAAGAAGGGGCTTTCCTTTGTGCTTTTAAGGAAGAACTGGCTGGCTAGCTGAGGATGGTGACAGGGCTGCTGTCCCTGCCAGGCTCCTTCCAGCTCTCACAAGCGCACAGCGTTCCGGCCGAAAGCACCCCAAGTGACACGCTGGCACGTTCAACCCTGGCCAGGGAGATGCCCAGCACCCGGCTGCTGCAGCCAAAGTTCGCTCCAAACCCAGCTCATGCTGAAGCCAAGGAAGCTGCACCAGCCCCCGAGACACTCTGACTGCAGAAAGGGTTTTCTCTGAAATTAATCCTTGGGCTGGGCCCATTCCTTGCAATGCCCAGCCTGGAGGGAGCCCACCAGATGTGCTGGCTGTGGCAGGGCTTTTCCTCACCACTGTCAGGTGTCA
>BJBW01008606.1:0-29440 GCA_004320125.1 Scolopax mira | reverse complement strand
TCAACCCTCTCCCAGCCCTAGGCAGGTCCCAAACACAAACCAGCTTCCTGGAGGACTCCTATGAGCACACGTGGGCTTAATCCTCAGCAAGTCCCAGAGAAGCTGAAGGGGGCCCATCCCATTGCTGTTCTGAGGGAATCACTGCCAAACACCATGGATTTTAGCTCCCTCCCACACACCAGCAAGGTCAGGGTGACACCACACTGCACCTCAAGTCCAAGCCCTTCACGACATCACTGCATCCGAACCTGGGCAGCTGAGGTCCTTCGCTCTTCCACCCAACTGGCACGGCTGAATGAAGATGCCCTTTCATCTTCATTTCCACAGCACTACACCCTCAGTCCCAAACCCAGCTACATGTCCCCCCCACACGCACAAAGCAGCGGAACAGGCGGCTCTGCCCGTGTCTCGAGGCTGCCACTCACACAAGAGAGACAGGAGCTCCAAGGAACGTGCTGCAGAAACGCTGGCTGCAGACGAGGGGAGACACACCGATGCCCCACCACCAGCTCCAGCACAACAGCGAGCTCCTTCAAGTGCCAGTGCCTCAGGGAGGTGACAGCATCTGCACAGAGGCTGGTTTGACACACAAACCGATGGGCAAACGTAACATTTTGTAGTGATTCACAGCTGGGAGAGGAGCCAAGCCAGGGTTTGTCCCTCCGAACAGCGGGTCTGTGCCGTGGGCACTGGCTGCTGGCCACCAGCATTCAAAGTCACCAAACCCCACGGCCCCGGGAGGCTGCGCTGGAACTCGGCAGAGTCCGAGGGCAGATGCCGCCCCTGCGCCAGGCTCTGCAGGTCCCAGCCCACGAGGCAGCGTCTGCTCAGGTCAGATCAGGCTGAGCCACTGCTCCTGGGGCTGAGCCAGGGCAGACCACCCGCCCTGTATCCGAGCCAGCCCAGGAGCCACCATGGCTGGCTGCAGGCCCGGCCACGGACAGCAGCAGAGCTACACTCAGGCCAGGTCACATCCCTAACTTAGGTGGGCAAAGACCAAACGACTCTAGTCCAAGCTGTCTGCGGCTTTGGAAGCTGCCTTTCCATGCCTTACTGGGCTGTACTGGTACAGGACCAAGTAAGAGGAAGGTTAGAAGAGCCTACAGCAGGAAAGCAAGGCAGTAATTGTGCAAGCAGCAAAAGGAACTGAAATTGTCTGGCTTTACAGAAGAGATTTCGTGCCCAGAGCAGCTCCCCTTACCTCCCCTGATCTGTCTAGTCCTTTCCACTGAACTCCTCTGGTAGCTTTAGGGGCTTTTGGAGAAGCAGCCAGACTACCTGCTTCTGCTCATCACTGCACTTATTTCTTGTAAATTCAGACTCTGCTTGTTCCAGGGCCTCAACAAGAGAGCCCTGAATGAGCAAGAAAAGCCCTGACCAAAAAAGGTCACCAGCAGCACCACTGCCTGGCTTGTGCTGCAACTACAGCCCCTTGTCCCCCACCACCAGCAAGCAGCCTGGGATCACTTTGCCATGGAACAGCTCATAACCCACTGTGACACCTCTCCAATACCAGAACAAGGGTGCCCAAGTGTCTTGCTGAGGCCAAAAGGCCAAGTGCTGCAGGGTGATCACACACTGGGCAGAGGGGGAGGCAGGCGAGGCACTGGGGCCCGCAGGCCTCTATCTCCCAGAGCTCAGGAGCACTGGGCCACAACACACACATGAACTCCAGGGTGCTCCAACGAGCCTTGCCCTGATGCCCTCTCCATCCCACAAAACAACAGGACTGAGGCCCTTCCATATCAGGGCAGTCACCACCCTCCACATCTATGCGCTTGTGTGACTCGTGGCTGACGTCCTTAAGTCAGGAGTTCCTTCTTGATCTTCTGCTCAGCCCTTGCCACAACTTTCTTGTTTGGCCACGCGTCAAGCCTGGTAGCAACAAAACAACCCTCAGGCAAGTGCTGGCGGGGTAGAACGCCCCTCAGTCACCGGGGCATTTCAAAAGCCTCCCATATCAAGAATCCATCAGCCTGAGCAGAACTGGAACCCACTCACCACAAACAGGCAGTAAATAACACAGGGCTTTTCCAGACTCAAATTCAGAGCGTGGCTGCAGCCCACACCCCCGGGGAGACTGGTGTGCCCCGGGCTCAGTCCACAGCCTTACCTATCTGGTGTGGGGAGTAGGTGAGGCATCCCGTGGTGAAGATTAAATATTTTGTCTTGCTGTTGCTGTCTGTGGAGAGCACGTTCAGCTCGGGCGGTTTAGTTCTGCTCCGTACAAACAGCTCAGCCACTTTTGTCTCCAACTCTGTCTCAGTCATGGCAGGCCTCACTCGGCCCTCCATGATATCATCAAAGAACTGCTGCAGCCCATCCTCTGCTGTCACACCTCCTTCATCCAGCAGTTCCTGTACTGCTGGCTCCGGAGTCTGCTTGGGCTTGGTTTCCTCTTCCTCGCTGTCACTGCCAAGATCGAAGACTGGGCAGGTGGAGGAAGCAGCCATCTGCTCCTCGTAGTCCAGGAGCAGGTCTGGGGAATCGTACCGGCTGCAGTCAGCCACCATCACGGTCCGGATAGTGCTGGCATTTAGGTTCTGGATTTTGAACAGTCTCTTCACTACATTCACGTTCTCAGACTCTATGCCCTGCAAGTGGAAGGGAGAAGTAAGCAGGAACCACCTCACTGGAAAGTCACTCCTACAGCTCAAACCAGGAACCACCTGCCCAGACTTTGAGCCCCCAAAGCAGACACCAGCCACACACAAATTCTCTCTGCACTGCTGTATGGAACACAGGGGGGTGGCCAGCTTGGCTGCACTCCTTCCCATCCCACCCTTTCCCATGGCGGGGGTACACCGAAACAAAAAACTCCTGCAGGCAGACAACAGCAGAGCTGGAAACGCAGAGGCCCAGCAGCCTTGCCTTCCCTGCCCGAGGTCATTAGCTGGTGCTGCTTGGTGCTTTATAGGAATTTCAGGAACAGGCCTCTGTGATAAACACAGGTGCAGTGTGAAGTGCCACCCCTGGCCCACCAGCAGCAGAGGACCTCCCTGCTCCTGAAGTTTGTCTGTACCCCTCAGCAGGGCCAGCCTGGTTATTTGCTCTCAGGCATAAGCAGGTTTTTTCCTCCTTGTGTTGCTCTGGTGGTCTGTGGGTGGACTTTAACACCCCCTGACAAAGCAGGCAAGGTCCTTCCTCACCTCCTAGAGATGGAAGAGTTAACACTCTAGTGTCAGTGCAGCAGAGAGATGTGGTTATGGGAAGGGTCTCTGCTACCAGAGGATTTCACTTGGGGCCAGCATCGATCATGTTAAAAACCACAAAATGCCAGGATGTGCAGCTGTGAGATTGAGATCCAATCAGCACATGTGCTAGAGAATGACCAAGCAGCAAAGAAGCAGTCTAAGGCCAGCACACACTGATCTCCTGGTCTCATCACAGCGTAAGAGACCGCACTTGCCCCACAGAAACAAGCAAAGATAGGCAGGGCTGAGCTCAGCCTCTCGGCTGCCTCCAGCTCCTGGGAACAAGGCACTGGGAGAACAGCCATTGCTCAGACACACGCCAGACTACAGCCATCCCAAGCCCAGCTTCATGCTATCAAGAACTTCAGCAACCCTGCTGTGGTTCAGCCACTCTCCTGTTGAGCAACACGCTCTAAGGTACTGCAGTGGAGTCCTCAGCCCAATTAATGGGGCAAGAGTTAAAGGAATCTGGGGGTAGAGTTAGAATATTGCAACATAATACATGGAGAAACCTCATGTAAGGGTTGCCTCAGGCTCAAGATGCCGAGGGCAACTCAGAGAAGACAAACAGGGAGGACAGGAGGCCTGGGCCGTTCAACCCTACTCATGCCTCCTCCGCAGCTCTTCCTCCCCAGGAGCCAGCAGGAAGCTGCACTGCCTGTGGAGCTGGAACAAAGGCACCTCACCTGGAAAGCATTGTTCAGCCACAGCACAGAGCAGGAGGTTATACGCCCAATCCGATGCAGATTTCCAGATATCAAGTTGGTTTCATTCAGCCAGCAGCCAAACACATCATAGGGCTTATTCCTCACCCTGGAAAGCAGCGTGAAGTTCTCTGAAAGGGAAAGGAAACACAAGAGTGAGGTGATGACTCCTGGCAAGGCCTCTGGAGAAATCATGGCAGAAGACATGAGACATGGATTCAAGTCTCAGCAGGAGAGGCACTGATGCAGCACCTCCACCACGAGCTGAGAGGACACTGCCCAACCACTGCTCAGTTCCAGTCACTGCTATGGAGAGAGATTACATCTCTCTTCTACAGAGATGTCTAGAGAGAGCACACACAAGACAAACAAAAAAAAAAAAGGAGGGGGGGGGAACCAGATGGAGCCAGACCAGAGCACAATCTAATCTCCCAGCCTTTCCCCAAGCGTGGCCCAAAGCAGAAACCCCCAAGGACAAGAACAAGCCAAACACGTACAGAACTTCTTCATTCCTGCCCCTGGGGCTTAGGGCCCTTCTGAGCAAGACAGCTGTGCATTTAGCAGCACTCCTCCATTTTCAGCAGAGTGGGACTGCAGCACAGAGGCAGCGAGAGAGAACGCAGCTGGGATTAGCAAGTTTCATGAACTGCAGCAGAAGAGGCAACGCAATCGCAGATGAACGCGCCTCAGAAAGCCATCTGAGACCTTGGGGTGGGACTAGTACCAGTTGAGTCAGAAATGGTGACTTCAAGACAACAGGCAATGCAGATAACTCTTGCTTTGCCCACAATTTGCTTTGCTAATTGTCACTTAGAACAGAAGTTAAGAGAATAAATATATGCCATGTTGCTTTTAGGTGATACCATGCTGACCTGAGGATAAGGTTATCCAGAAGGTTTACCCTATGAAACTGTGTTTGGGACCCCTTTGCACAGATGACAGAGGACAAGGCCATCGCGTGGCCAAAGAGGAAGGGAACCCAGCACCCACCATTTCACACCCCCCAGGAAGTGAAGGTGAGGGTGGTAGTTACCCATGCTAATTACGGCAATCTCTCCTGAGGAGGAGTTGTGAGGCCCCACAAAGACACCTGACACCAAAAGGAGGGAGTCATCGGAGTTGAACTGGGAGAACTGCGTGTAGCTCCAGTTGTATGGCCTCATGTTGGAGCTGTGCTGCAGGGAGATGTCCAACTCATTGCTCCAGATCTAGAGACAGGTGGACAAACAGTCAGGAAGCTACTGAGAAGCTCAAGAGGGGTTCCACTTTATCTGTTCTGCCAGCATTCACCAGAACAAGAGAAAAAAGCAATATCAAAGACCCTATTTAACTGCATCCCAGTCCCAATTTCTCTGTCAATTCCCCTGATAGAAAATGGTCAACAGCTTTGAGAGCAGCTAAATGCAGGACTGCTGCTCCATCAGCCAGTGGAGAAGGTGTTGAGGCAGCAAGTGGTACTGTCACAGCTGGATTTTTTCAGTGTGTTCAGAGAGATTTATCCCAAGACTCACTCAGGCGAGACAACTTCTGCAGTGGATCATTATCTCTGCACTCTTTGTTAGACCCACGGCACAACAGGGGACTAATTCACAGCTAGAAAGCGACCAGAGCCAGGCAGGCACCTCGGCCACCTTCATGCGGGCTGGAGCTGGAAGCCACAGGCCTCAAGGCTACATTTGCAAGAGTCATTAGTTCTGTGGCTTTGAGAACAACTCAGCATCTGCGGGAACCGGCCTAAGTCCAGGGTCACCTGGTCAAACCTCTCCTCTCCACAGACTCCCTAAAGGCTGCTCTGGTGGCTAAATCCCACATTACATCACATCCAGAAGGGTTGTGCAGGAGACGCTGCCACTTTACCTTGACGGTACAGTCTTTGGAGCACGACGCAAACAAACAGCCAGAGTGGGAGAAGCTGAGGTGCAAAACCTGGTCACTGTGTTCCTTCAGGGCCTGCACTTCCACACACGGGATGGTGTCGTAGAGCCTCTGGAACTCATCGTACCAGGAGACAGCAGCTGTAACACACGAGCAGGGACACAGGACAGGAATGTAAGTGGAGGGAAGGAACAGACCTGAGCTGAACATGGCAGCTGCAGAGTCAGTCTTTAAGGAAGCGCAGTCTTGATCGATGCTGGCGATGCCCAGGGCTCTGCTGGGGCCAAGGTCCCTGCAGCTTCACCCGAGCTAGCAGGCCTTCACATTTTTCTCAGTAGTTTCCCCACTCCCACACACGAAAGAAAATGTTTTCTTCCAGTAAACACACAACTCCACACCATGCCACTACTTTCTAAACCAGCAGAGCCACTGCAAGAAACATCCAGGGCTCGGCTGCTGGCTACCTAACAAAAGCTTGGCTCGGGACAAAACAGCCGTTGGAACTGCAGACATTCTCCAGCACAACACAAACAAATCTATCATGTGATGAGAGGGAAACTGCTCCTCAGGGTACAGGGCTCCGCTCTGATTGTCTTTATCTTGTCTAACACAGAATTAAGAAGGTTCTAGAAAGGGTACGAGACCAGGAAGAAACGTCTCTATGAGATAAGAGTCCAGAGAAAACATGAGAGAAGAACAGGAGCTGGACGCAGCCAAAACAGAAGAGGAGCCCTGGAGCAGAAGAGCCTGGAGGACCCTCACAGAAGTCACACTGACAGCCAATAAAGAGACAAATAAAGAGGAATTTTTTTTAACAAAGTGCCCGCTAAGGCAACCTACAGACTTCTTGCAGCAGCAAATCCCAAGGAAGCAAAGAGGATTAGACATGCACATGGATAAGGTCCAACTTCCCTGGTTACACTGAACAGGACTGAAGGATTTTTTGGAACTCACTGCAGCCCAGGAGGTACCTGCTTCTGCAGGCAGGGAGCAGCTTGCTGCCAGGTCATCACACCACTGCTCATGAGGCAAAGGGCTCATGGTCCCTGCCCATATGGCTGGGAAGCAGGCTGGATAGATCCCATCTGACAAGCAACCCTTACAAGACCCACTGGATGTCACACTCCAAACAGCTGCCCAGGGCAGGCAGTTTGGCTGGAAGTTTCTCCCAATTCCTGTTTCATCCCCCTCCTGGGCCTGCCAGGAACCCCCTGCACCCGCTGCCTCATGGAGCACTTTCACAGCTCCAGAAGCACAGCCTGGGGAGTGCCCAAATAAGTTACTGAATTGCACCAATGGCTCAATCCCAATTAGTGCTAAAGAACAGGGCAAGCAGCTTGCTAACTAACTCCAGGAGGCTGGCAATGAATGAGCCTGGTCAAAGAGTCACAGATAAAACGTAATGTTCTCAACCCTACAGAAATCCAGAGTCTGCGCAGTGAAGTTGCACAGCTTGAGTCATCCCATCCACATCTCATCTCTTCTCAGGGACCTCTGCACTGGTGGGAGACAGACTCCCCACTGCTTGATCCTTGGCATTTCTTCCTGTCCTTCTGTGACAACTGCAATTCGAGAGCGAGAAGCCCAGTTCCCTCTGCCATGGCCACTGCTGTGAGCCCCGTGCACATCCCTGGGGCAGGGGACGGAGCACAGCCCTCCCAGACCTCTCCAGAAGGCTGGGAATGGGCTTTTCAGCCTCCAAGAGAGGCCCATCTTGGCAGCTCCTGTCAGCAGGTCCCCAAGGCCTTCTCAGCTGGTGTGATAGCACTGGGTTACCCTTCCAGACCACACCGAAGTGCTTCCAGCATCACACTCAGCAGGGAACAGACAACTGCCGCCCTTAAGACTGCTGACAGCTCTTCCTGGGGAAGGCCCCGCCAGGATCAGTTGATGCCGACTGTTAATGGATGATTTTCCTACCGCACGCCGAGACCAAGATCAAGTCAGACCTGCCCTTGCAAGTGGGTCAGATGCTGCCTTAGCTCTTGCCCACTGTACTATTAAACGCACGCCCACCCCCATCAGCAGACAGCAGGTATATGTGCCCTCCTTCCACGGCTGCTGCCTACGTCTTATGGAAATGGTCTGATCCGCTAATGTGCACTTGCAGTCTTCCTAGTCCAGATGAAAAAGGGACAGAGCCTGAAGCAGAGGCTGGCTGTGAGGTCCTGATCAGGAAAAGCCAGCAGTGATTATCTTGGAATCCAACTGGACTACGAGGTGGCAGCACAGTGACTCACTGCATCTCCTCGGCATCTTCCCCAGCAGCAGCAGCGCCCAGACAAGCTGTGCAGTGGCTACCAGAGAGCACCCACCTAGAGAGAGTGCAGAGACTGCCTTTCTGTAAGAGAATGAGAAGACGAAGCATTTCCAAGTATCTGATGCCCGTTTCTGAAGGGTCGGGCAGTGACAAAGCCCTTGGCGTGCACCCCCCCGCCCCCAGCCTGCCAACGTGCTGTGGTTTAATGGCTCCGTCACCCGTCACACCAGGCGACCAAGAGCCGAGCACCTCATCCTCCCGGCCCGGCACCACCGCCCTGCCCGCTCAGCCGGCCCCGCCAGCTCCTTCCCCCCGCGCCAGCGCACCTGGGTGCCGGGGCACCTCCCGGGAGACGCGGTAGTAGCGGTAGAAGAGCTCCTTCCAGAGGAATTCGTCGCGGGCCACGGCGTGCCACTGCTGGCACACCAGCCCCACCGAGAGCACGTCTACGTGGTCCAGGTAGAGGAAGATCTCGTAGAGGACGCTGTCGGGGAGGAGGGGGCCGCTACCCGCGTCCATCGTGTCATTCTGCCGCCGCGCCTGGAACCAAACGGCGGTGAGGCAAGGCGAGGCGAGGCAAGGCCAGGCCAGGCCGGACCCGACCCGGGCCGGGCCCGGCCCGGCTGCCCGCAGACCCACACCGAGGGAACCTGCACCGGGGGCCTGCGGCACCTCCGGCACCCCCTCCCCAGGCCCAGGCCGCCCCTTACGACACCTCGGCGGCTCCGCCGCCCCGCTGCCCCCGCCTACCTCCCACCGCGTTTCCGGCCGCCCCGCCCCGCACTTCCGCTCCGGCCGCTCTGGCCGGCCCTCTCGGCGCTCCTCCCCCTCCAGCCAATCACCGCGCCGCTTTCCGCCGCAGGCCGAAGAGCACGAGCCCGGAGTTCTCCACCGCGCCCCAGGCACAGCTAGCCGAGCGCAGCACGTTCGCTCATTCGCAGCGGCCGCTCCGCCCCGCCTCAGCCCGCCCGGCCCCGCCCCGTCAGGCCTCGCCCCGCCCACCCAGTTAGACCGCGCCTCGTTCGGTCAGGCCCCGCCCACTCCCGAGCAGGCCCCACCCCCCGCGGTGTAGGGGTGCGGGGGGGACCCCGGGGGCGGGGGGATACCGGAACCCCGCCCGGCCCGGCCTGACCTATGGGGACTCTCGGCTTTGACCTTGGCCTCGACCCCGACGCTCTGGGCCCGCAGCTGCCCGGGGCCCCCGCCTGGCCCGGCCCCAGCCCCCGCTGCTGTGCCCGCCTGACCCCGCCGTTTCCCGGCAGAGCGGGTCCCGCCAGCCCAGCACCATGGCGGTCCCGGGCACCCTGCTGTTCCTCAGCCTACTCCTCACGGCCCCGCCGGCGCTGGGGCAGGGCCCGGGGCGGCGGCAGCGGCCGCCCCCTCCCCAGAGCCCCCTGGAGAAGGTGGCAGCTCAGGAGGAGCTCAGCCTCCCCCAGGTGAGGGGCTGGGGGGCACCCAGCCACCTCCCTCTGGGAGCTGGGGTGCAGGGAGGCGAGGAGGGGGGGCGTGCGCAGACTGTCCCCCTCCAGGGATCCTCCAGTGTCACCCCTCAGGTCTGCCCCCAGCCCAGCCACCCGGCACACCCACAGCCCCAGCTTGGCCCCCCCAGGGCAAACCGAGGGGCCAGGCTGTGGGCAGAGGTGCCAAGCGAGCAGAGAGGGCAGGGAAGAAGGGTGCTCGGGTTGGTGGGTGCCCAGGCAGCAGAGTGGTGGCACTCTGAGGTGGTAGCCTGGCAGACCCCTGTGCCATGCAGCTTGCAGGGAGGTGGTTCCTGGTCGGTATGGCCTCCCGCTGCAGTTACCTGGTGGAGCACAGCCACCGGCTGGAGGCCACGGCAGTGATGGTGACTGTCCCGGACGGGCAGAGCCTGGTGATCAGCACCTTCAAGAAGCTGTGAGTGATGCCAACCACTGGGGCCACAGGCAGGGACAGGGACACGGCAGGCAGGTCCTAGAAGGGCCGGTGCCCTGGGATGGGGGCAGAGGACGCTGGGTGGGATGGGAAGGCTGCAGGCAGGTTAGAGCAGAGCCAGTGTCCCAACCGTGGGCCCCAAGGAGGAGAGAGTTGCCTGGGAGCAAAAATGTGGGTGGGATCTTCTCTGGGATGTTTTGGGGGAGAAGCCCAGGCACCCTGCCACCCGCATGGTCACCAGCCCAGGGTGGGGAGCAGCCAGGCTGGGGAAACTGAGGCACTGATTAGGCACATGGTTGCTCCAAGGGTGCCGAGCCAGAGACCAGTAGCAGCATGGCTGAGAAGGGGGATTTTCAAGCTCAGGTGCTGCCTCCCAGTTCAGGGTGGGCTGAGGGGCTGAAGCAGGCTCAGAGCTGCAGGAGGGGGCAGGGACCCCTTGGGCTCAATAAGTTTCCAGGCTCTGCGTCTTTCACTGTGTCTCCATGGGGATCTGGGATGTCTCTTTGCCACATCTTCCCGGTGGCATCCCAGGAAAACACACACTGTGTGTGCCCAGGCAGTGGGGTGGGAGAGGACTCAGGCTGGATCCCCCCCAGCCTGCGCCAACAGCCTCTTCCTTTCCCCGTTCAGGGATGGCACGTGCTGGGAAATCCGGCAGCACTACCTCCCTGCCCAGGCCAGTGGACGCTTCCTCCTGAAGGGTGAGAGGGTCTGGGCTGGGGTGGCATGGCATGGGGGCTGCGGGGAACACAGAGCTGGAGCTCCCCACTCCCGTTCTTGTCAGGGCTTTGGTACCAGGGTCTTCCCAGTTTCCCACCTCTGGGGTCTCAAAGTGTCCCAGTGCCAAATGCCATCATGGTGGTGGGGAATGGCACCCTGTGGGGCTGCATCCGCTCTGGCCCTGATTTCCACCCCTTGCGTACCCTCCTTGTGGTGAAGCGAGGCCCCTGGACAGTACTGGGGCTAACCAGAGTTAACTGGGACTAACTGGGGCTGTCCTTTGTCTTTCCCAGGCCATGGCTCTGGCAGTAAAGTGGAGGTGGTTGTGGGTGAGACAGACCACAGCACCTACGCCATCCTCTATTACCAGAAGGGACGGAGCATCTCTGTCAAGCTCTATGGTTTGTTGGTGCTTGGGGACTTGTAGCAGATGAAGAAGAGGGGCAGCAGAAGGGTGGGAAGCCTGTGCTGGGCTCAGGAGACTCCTGCAGGAGCCCCAGAGAACCCAGAGGCAGGGATGGGGTCTCTCTGAGGGTCCTGGTCTTCAGATGGAGAGTTTTGTCCCCAGATGCTGCAGAGGGTAGGGGGAAGCTGGTAACCAGCTTCTCTGAGCTGCAAATCCCCTTGGCCCCGAGCCTTGCCTCAGGGCACACGAGGGGATTTGGGGCAGAGCTCGAGGCTGGTGACTGTCTCCCTCCCCGTGCAGGACGGACCAGCCGGGTCAGCGATGCCATCGCGGACAAGTTCGAGCAGCACGTCAGGGCTGTGGGCTTGAACGAAGATGTGACCTACTACTTCCCCCAATATGGTGGGTGGCACATAGTCCCCTAGGAGCAGGGGACACCTGCAACAAGAGCTGCCCAGGAGTAGCCTGGCAGCAGGGGCTGGTGTCAAGCCCCTCCAGCATGGGGAGAGGGAGGCACATCCACATTCGAGCAGCTTGTGGCCCTGTGTCACCCACAGTAGGGCCACATGTGTCCCCATGCTGTGGCCACCCCAGGGACAAGGAAGCAAAGTGCCTTGCACTGGGCTGTGCAGAGCCAGGGGGTCCCAGGCAGGGGGACCACCCCAGGCTCTCTCTCTCTTGTAGGGTTTTGTGACTCTGCAGACAAGTCTCACATCCTCGACGGTGAGTTGTGAATCCCGGGTGATGCACTGGGTCCCCCCATGGGGGACCCCGAGCTTGGCCACAACTTGGACACCACCCTGCCCTGACTGCGAGCTGGGCACCAGGCCAGACCCACACCACACCATGGCTGTGTGATCCCCCGGCACAGGGACCCTGGTCTGACACGGAGGGCCTGTGCCAGACCCTGCCCAGCCCCTCAGCTCTTCTCTATCCCTTCCAGAAACAAAGCCTTAGGTGCCGACAGAGTTACCAGGAGGTCCCCAGAGCTCAGCCCTCACCTCATCCAGCCACCCGTGGCCACGCAGAACTGAGCTGGGGTTTGGGGAGACCCTGCTGCTGCTCCACAGCCCTGGAGGCAGCCCTGGGACTCCCTGGCTCCCCCAGCTGTGCTGGCAGACGTGCCTGTCCTTGTCCTGTACCCCCAGAGCTTTGTGTCACACCTTTGCTCTGTGCCCCAGTGCCCTGCAGCAACCAGTGACACCCCAATATATGCCTCAGAGAAGAGTCTGTCTCTAGGTACATCACCCCTCAATCTGCCTCAGCAAGGCCAGTGCTGCCTCTTCCCTGGTGGTGCCCTGGCTCTGGGGGGTGCCTGGGCTGTTCAGAGGGTACAGGCAGCCCCCTTCACGCGTCTCCATCATCCTCTCCCTGAGCCTTCCCCCAGCCATGGGGTTGTGGCAGCTCCTGATTTACTCTCAGGTGCTGCAGTGTGCGTGGGTCTGGCTGGTGAGCGAGAGAAAGCCCTGAGCATCCAGCACAGTGTGGGGAACAATCATGGTGCAGGGGTCTGTGGGGCCTTACAGGCTTGGGGAGTGGTGGGGACTGGCACAGGGTCAGCCCTTCCCAGGGACAAGCCAGGAGATCCCAGAGGAGAGAACCTCAGCCCCGCACTGGTTCTTCTTCCCATCCCCAGGGTCTCTGGGCAGTGAAACACACCATTCCCCTCCCCCAGCCTCCCAAAGTCCGGCACCAGGCTGGAGAGCCAGGCAAGGGGTGCCCTGAGCACACTGTGGGGGCTGTGGGGTCTTGGACCAGGGGGTGCAACCAGGGGAGAGGGGCTGCAGCCCCTGATAGGACCCCTCGCCCCTGCGTATCCAGCCTGGCTGAGGGTCTCCTGCCACATGCTTGGGTGTTGTGGGTAAGCGGTGCCAGGTCCCGGCTGCAGGCTGGGTGGGTGGGGGGGGATGGGGAGCAGCCCCCCATGGGCACCCCACAGCCCCTGGGGTAGGGAGCAGCCCTCTGCCCCCAGTGCCAGTGTTTTGCAATCATAGCGGAAACCAGTAACACATGTTGTTTATCAGGGACTTACGTAAGGGACCGCCACGTGATGCACCCCGCGCCAGCCCTGTCCCCACTGCCCACGTGGGACAGGGGTGTCCGGCCATGCTCACAGACCCCCCAGCTGCCCGCTCCAGCCTGGGTGTCAGGGAGTTAGGGATCCAGCTCACCTTCTGCCCTGCACCCACCCACACCCCACAGGTATGGTGGAGTGGTGGCAGGGCAAGGAGGGGGATGATAGGGGGCAATGGTCCCCAGGAACCCCCCTGTACCCCACTCAGCCTAGCCTGCATTTAGCTGCTCTGAACCCATTTCTGAGGGGCATATTCCCAGGTTGTGCCTAAGGGTCTGTGATCCACAGCCCAGGTACCTCCATCCTGCCCCAGGGTGGGCCCCCAGAGTGGGCTCAGAGTGGGTAGCAGAGTCTCCCACTGCTACCGGTGCCCCCACGCTCCTGAGCTTGCCCCCAGCTTTGCTACCCAGCTCCTTGGGCTACCCCCCTGCTTTGCCACCTCTAGCAGAGCCGGGAGAGCAGGAACCCCCTGGGCATCCCCTCCTGCTGCCTGGGCAGGGCAGGGAGCTGGGGATACCTAGGTAGCAGGAGGGCTCTGTGATTCTGTGCCTGATGGAGAGGGCTCCTTCCCAGCACCCTGCACCCCGCTGGCGGGCTCACACAGAAGCTGAGCCCCCAGCCCAGCATATGGTGGTGGGGGCCCAGCCGGGTTCTCGTGATGCTCAGTCCTGCCTGGCTCAGCTTTTTGTTTTGTTTTAATAAATCCGCAGAGCTGGGGCCAGGCCGGTGCGTGGGGTGCAGGGGCAGGCTGGGCTCGCAGCTGGGTACGGGGAAGGGAATGTGCTGGGGGGGGGGGAGGTAGAAGGAGGCTGCCAGGGGAAAAAACCCAGCTGTTGTGAAAGCAGGGCCCTTACGTAAAGTGCCTTGGCAGGACTGTGCTGCGGGGAGAGCCGCAGGGCTGATGTTTCACCCAGCACAGCCAGCCCTGTCCAAACCCTGCCAGACCCACGGCTGCAGCCGCTGACACACAGTTTTCACCCCCAGCCTCCATCCTGCGGGTGCTCAGGGTTTCCCCAAATTAAGGGGGGGTCAGCTCAGCACCTGCGGGTGACCCCAGACGATGGGGGAGGGTGTCTCCCAGCCCCTCTTGGCAAAGGGTGCAGGGTAGCATGGAGGGGTGAAGCACTGGGGGATCTGTTGTTGGCTTGTCCCCAGGGAACTGGCTATCAGGGCTGCACAAGGCAGGGGTCTGGCTGCCCCCCAACACCCCAGCCTCTCATCTCGCATGGGGCTGCACTGGAGCTGCGTCTCGATGGGGGTCACTGTGGGTGGCAGGGCCAGCTGCGGTGCTTCCTTGGGTGATGCAGGGACTTGGGTCAGGGCAAGGCGGGGGGTCCCGCAGGAGCACCCGAAGGTGCTGGCCAGTCCCACAGGTGGGATCAGAATCTGACGTTCCCTCCACCTCGCTTGGGCCCCTCTCTGAGTCTGAGTGAGGCCGTCCTTCAAGGAGGGTGCAGCCAGCAAGCCCTGGCCCCCGGTCCTGGCCCCGTGCCCGTGGGCCACCCCGGCTGCCTGCACTGGCCCCCATCTGCCGCGCTGGGGGGCAGGGAAGCCGCTGCGCTGGCTGCAAGCTGTGTTTTTGCTGCGGTGCAGTTTGGCACCCCGATGCAAACATGTCATGTCAACAGGAGGGAAGTGTTTGCAGGTTCCCCCCCTCCCGTGCCCTTTGGCTTGGGCCCTCGCCCCTGCTCTCGCTTGCATAACGGCACAGGGGGAGGCAGGGCTGGCCCCCCCAGGGGCTGCCGCACAGCCTGCCCATAAATAGGGGCCTGCTGGACTCTCCAGCCCCGCAGCACTCTGCCCGCTCGGCTCGGCGCGCTGGGAGACATGCACGCCATGCTGCTCGGCGTCCTGGGGCTGGCCCTGCTCGGGGCACTGCGCGCACAGGACACCATCCCCGTGCAACCCGACTTCCAGCAGGACAAGGTGACCCCCGCCTGGCCAGCATCACCTGCGTGGGGATTCGGGGTGTTTTGGGGGATCTTCACCTTGAAAATGGGTGGAGATGGGGTTGCAGGTGGATTTGGGGACAGGCAGCCTGATGGCGAGATGTGGTGCTGGGGGTGTTGGGGGCAGCCAGATCCCTGCCTTGGGCAGCCCGGATACCAGCTCCCTGGGGAACAGCGTGCAGCCAGACAGATCCCCCAGACAGATACCTCCCTGGTACTGGGAGGGCAGGGCAGTCGGTGCACCCGCAGCCCCCCATTCCTGGGGAGATCCTGGGGCTGGGGTTTAGTGTCTCTGGAGGGGATGCAGAGTCCAGGCTTCAGCCTGTGGGGGAGGGCAGAGCAGGTGTGGGGCTGGGCCATCTGCTGTGCCATGGGACGGCTGTAGATGCACAGGGATTTTGCAGGGGGTACTGAGAAAAGCAAGCTCAGTTTGATGGGCAGCATCACAATGGGTAATGGACCCTTCTCCCCAACACAAACCCCAGCCATCCCTAACCCAGGGTCCCCAAAAAACAAGGGCTGCTGTGCTGGGGGGTTCCACACACCTCTCTGCCCTCCCAGCCCCCAGGGGCTCAGACTCCCCTTCCCTGTTCCATCATGGGCAGGACTCAGAGCAGGGCAGCCCCAGCCCAGCTGCACGCTGAGGTCTCAGCCCCACAGCCCTGGAGTCCCACTGAGCCATGGCAGGGGCCAGACTGCCTGCTTCTCCAGGGAACCTCCAGAGAGGCCCTGTGGGGAAAGAGTCACCCCAGGGAGGGGATGGAGGCAGGTCCTGCAAGGTTGTCCCAGCACAGCCCATCTCCAAAGCTGAGAGCTCCACTCCATGTGCATTATGTTGCTGGCCCCGGGAACCAGGCTGGGATGAGCAACATTGATCCCAGGGCCCTGACCCCTCCTCACGCCCCTGGACAGATGCAAATAGCATCTGAGAGCCAGGCTGTTCTGTCACCCCCTCCCTGGGCCTGGGTCAGAGGAAGAAAACACCTCGAGTATTGGGCAATGAAGGGCATGTCGTGGACCAGGACTCTCCTGGCTGCTGGGTTTTGTGGACACCAAGAGCTGTAGCAGCTCCCTGGGGGGATGAAGACCACAGGGTGCCATCCTGCTGTGGGGTGCATGCTGGCAGGGGAGGGGAAGAGTAGCCCAGGTGGCTGAGGGGTGAGATGGGGGTCTCTGCCCAGCCGGCGACTGAGTGGAGGTTGTGTGCAGCTGACAGGGAGATGGTACAGCATTGGCCTGGCCTCCAACTCCAACTGGTTCAAGGAGAAGAAGCACCTGATGAAGATGTGCACCACAGTCATCTCTGCCACCGCAGATGGGAACCTGGAAGTCACTTCCACCTACCCCAAGTATGGGCATGGGTTGTGGGTGAGCGAGCAGGAGGTGCTCCCCCATGGTGCCACCCCTGGGACTATGGGTGGGCTGGAGCATCCACCCTGGCCCCTCTAACATCCTCGTGCTGCGCTCCTCAGAGGGGACCACTGTGTGAAGAGGAACAGCCTTTACACCAAGACGGAGCAACCAGGGCGGTTCAGCTACACCAGCCCACGTGAGTGCCCAGCTCCCAGCCCGTCCTTCTGTGGGGCATCCCCTAATGTGCCCCCAGCTCCCAGCCCGGCACTGCTGATGCCTGTCCCTGCTCCTGCTCTCGCCAGAGCATCTCAGGGCCAGTTCAGTGCCAGGGGCTGAGCTGTGCCCTCCTCATCCCCTGCAGGCTGGGGCAGCAAGCACGACATCCGCGTGGTGGAGACCAACTACGACGAGTATGCCTTGGTGGCCAACCAGATCTCCAAGAGCACTGGCTCCTCCACCATGGTGCTGCTCTACAGTACGTCTGCCCTGGGACCCCCAAGCCACCCACACCCTCACCACCCAGGGGGCCCCCAGGATATACTTGGTTGGGGATCTCTCCCATGGGAGAAGGGCAGCATCATCTCCCAAGCTGGGTTGGGACCCCCTTCCTGGAGAACCCGTCCCTTGATGGGCTGCCTGTGCCCCCAGGGCAGTGTGACCCCTGAAGGTGGGGGGGGGCTGCCTCTCACCCTGCTCTTGCTGTAGGCAGGACAAAGGAGCTCAGTCCTGAGCGCGTGGAGAGGTTCACCCAGTTCTCCAGGGACCAAGGCCTGACAGACGAAGAGATCTTCATCCTGCCCCAGACGGGTGAGAAGCTGGAGGGGCAGGGGAGTGCTGGGGAGCAGGTGGTCAACCGGAGGGGTTGAGAGGGAGACCCTCTTGCCTGTCTGCATGCAGGGCTGGCACAGCGCCAGCCATGGTGGCTGGGCAGAGCCCCATGTGGGGTCCCTCAGGGGGGTCAGCAGTGTCCCCCAGCCCCTGGATGAGCTCATCTCCGTTTTTCTTCCTCCTGCAGACAAATGCATGGCAGATGCTGCCTAGGTGAGTCCTGCCTCTGTTGGGGCTCAGACCAGTCCTGCGGGGCTGGGGCTGGGGGGGGGGGGGGGAGCACCAGGGTGCTTAGAGGTGCTGCACCCCACAAAGCCCCCATCCCCCCCTCCTCTGCACCCCAGAGACCGCTCCTTTTGCTGGGGTCCCCCTTGCCCCTGCCAGAGATCCCCCCACCCCGGTCCCATGAGGGGTCTTTTGTTGCCCCAAGTCCTGAGTGGTGGGTGCCCACCCACTCAGCGCGGGGCTGGCAGGGGCTGGTATGCCCCAGGGCTGTGTGTCCCCCTCTCTCCTCCAGCTCAGCCATGCTTGGCCCCCACTGTCTCTTCCAGGCAGACCCACCAGCTGCTGCCGGCCGGAGACCCAAGAGCATCACAAGCCCTGTCCCCAGCGCACCCCCAGCACTGCAGCAGCCTTTGCTCCCCGCCTTCACACCCCACACCTGTACCCTCATCCCCATTAAAGCCCATATAAAACCATTCCCCTGCCCTTTTCTGCTGGATCATTGCAGGGGGAGACCCGATGAGGCAATGAGGAGAGGGGAGCACAGCTGGTGGCGGTGGGCTGAGCTGGGGCTGGCCCTGAGGGTCAGGGCTGATCCCAGGATGGGACTCCTTGTGCACTCACAGTCCGTGCCGTGGTGCTTCCTGGCCACCAAACCTGCCCTGTCCAGGGAAAAGGGATCCCTGGGACTGGGACCCACTGGGGGATCCCCTCTCGCCTGCCGTCTTGGGCAACCTGGGCTATCCCGGCTTCTTTGCCTCAGTTTCCCCTAGAGGGAACAGGCTGGCAGTGTGGGGATGGGGCGATGGCCAAGCACAGGGTGAGGTCCTTCCAAAAATGTGGGGGCAGGATGGACATGTATCAGAGTGATGGCTGTGAGCGCTGGATGTGGCTCAGCCCTGGCTGCTGCCCGCTCTCCATGCCATGAGAGCAGGCCCTCCCCAGGAGCAGGGTCTGTGCCTGCTGCCAGCAGCCTGGGAAGCCACAACCCCTTCTGGGGGGCACTGGGCTGTGGCTCAACCCTGGGTTAAAACATTGTCTAAACCATCCTCCCCCTTGAGGCAGCATCCCTCCCAGCTCTGACGGACCCTGGGGCCAATGGGCAAAGGCCAAGAGTGGGGCACTGAGGGCACCCTCATCCCCCTCCCCAGACACAGCACTGGGCACACGGCATCGCCCAGTCCCTGATGTGCTCTGGGCTGGGTCTCACACAAGGCTGCATTCATTCAGGACTGGGCAATTAGAGGGGGAATGGGCCAACACTGTCACCTAACCCGGGTACGAATTATCCCTGCTCTTGTGTAACCTGTTGCATAAAACGGGGGGTGGAGGGGGTGCTGCCAGTGGTGTGGGCTATAAAGGTGGGTGCGGGAAGAGGCAGGTCCGTATAGCCTCTCCTGCCCACATCCAGAGCAAGGACGATGATTGTGGTGCTGCCCAGCCTGGTGCTGGCCCTGCTCTGCCTGCTGCGGGCAGCGGCCGAGGTCCCCGTGCAGCCGAGCTTCGACACCGAGAAGGTAATGGCACAGGGTGCCCACCTGGCTGGTCCTCCTGGGCTGGAGGGGCTGCCTGGGGCAGGGTGCCCATGCTGTGGCACCCCCAGGCACAGCCAGGCATCCCCAGGCACCCACTGGTCCCATCCCTGAGCAAAATTGGGTTAGTCCTGGCCAGCTCCTGCCTGCTGTGGCCAGACCCAGCAGTGGCCCCACTGCAGGGGCATGAACATTTCTGGGCTGATGCCCCAGGGTGCGTGATGCTTTCTCAAGGAGCATGGGCCAGGCACTCTCCTGGCATGAGGCAAGGCAGGGTGCTCTGCACGCAGGTGGGTGACAGGTCCCCATGTTTGGCTGGCTGGTCCTCACAGAGGGTGGCAGTTACACTCTGCAGGCTAGCAGATTCCTAAAATGCCAGGTTCCCCACCATAGGCTGTCAGGTCCAGGATGCTGGGTGACAGGTTCCTATGGCTTTCCCAAGTCCCATGGTGATGTCCTGCTGCAGTTTGCAGGGGTATGGCATGTCGCAGCCATTGCTTCCAACTGCTCCATGTTCCTGAAGATGAAGGATGGGATGAAGTCATCCATCACTACCATCAGCTTCACGTCGGAGGGGGATGTGGCTATGAAGCTCCTTTTGCCCATGTGAGTGCCCATCCTGCTCACCATGTCCCACATGGGGCAGGGGACTCCCCTCCCCACCAAGGCAGCTGGGTGAGGAGTATCATCCCACAGACTCTCTGCCGAATCCTGCCTGTGCCCCAGGACATCCCCTGGCCAGGCTGGGCTCCTCCCTGCCCCCAACACCCCTGCCCTTCCATGTGGCATCCAGCCACCTTTGCCGTTTCCATTTTCCTTTTCCAGGGCGGACAAATGCCAAAAGTTTGAGATGCTCTTCCGTCGCACCGGGCAGGCAGGGCACTATGTGGGTATGTGTGGGCAGGGGGGGTAGTGGCCATGGGCACCCTGACACAGAGGGTGGCCATCACTGGTCCCATGTGCCTGGGGAACAGTGGGAGGTGGGTTTGGCCTCTCTGCCTCCATCCAGTGGCCATGCTGTGGGTGGGTGCCGGGCTCAGCTGGATTTCATGGGGGTTCCCTTCTCATACCTTCCCTTGGGGCTCTGGTCCTGATTCGTGAGCCCTGTCAGAGGCTGTGGAGGGGCCCAGGCTGTGCCACGTTACCAGACCGGGCACCGGCTGGGTTTCTTTAGCAGCACAAGAGATGAGGGACCTGCGTGTGATGGAGACGGACTACAGTGGCTACGCCATCGTGCATGAGTTGAAGCAGAGAGGACAGGAGCCCCACAGCGCGATGCAGCTCCTCAGTGGGTGTCGGGAGTGGGGATGAGCACCCACAGCTCCCTGGGGGGAGGGAGAAGCACAGGGTGGGGGGAACGGGGGCTGGGGTCTCCACCGCTGCTGTGGGCCACCACAGTGGCATGCAAGATGCTGGCCCCCCAGGGAATTAATTTTGGGGTGAATGAAATCTTGCACTAAAAATGTGGTTTGAATAAAAGCCCCCACCCCCTCAATGTGCCAATACAGCTGTGGACCTCCAGCCCTACCAGCCACCCCATTTCGCCCCAGGCAGGTGGGGCACCTGTCCCAAGGGGCTTGTGCCCCTTCACTGCCAGCCCAAAGCAGCCGTGGCATGGCTGGTGTCCGCCCTGTACCCCTATGGGGTGTGGGTCCCATCACCACCCTGTGGGAGCCAGTCCCCTGGTGTGGGGCTTGCTGCTGGGTCCCCCCCAACTCACCAGCCCCTGCTTTGGGTGTCTGCTGCAGCCAGGGAGCAGGACGTGACCCCCCAGCTCCTGCAGAAGTTCAAGGAGCTCATGCCCACCGTGGGCCTGACCACGGACATGGTGGCCGTCCTGCCCAAGTCGGGTGAGTGCCAGGAGGATGCGGGGCAGCACACACAGGCCCTCTGTGTGGGGATGCTGTGGGGGGCTGAGGGGACTGCCCATGCCATGCTCACCCCTCTCTTTGCTTTTCAACAGACCAGTGCACCGCGGATGTCAGGTGAGTGTGGCCGGTGGAAGCTGGGTCTCCCTCACGGTGTGGCCTGGACTGAGCAGGGGCTCAGCCCCCCATGGAGCCCTCCCAGCCTCAGGGCTCTGCATCACATCGGATTTCCCCTGCTCTAATGGCTGTCAGTCTGTCCTGCCTCTAACGGCTGTCCATCTGTCCTGCCTTCCTACAGCTGAAGGAGCTGACGCCAGGGCCATGTGTCCTCCAGACCTGGTGGAAACCGGGCTCAGCTCTCCCCTCCATGGTGTCCCTTCCTGTCTACCCCAGCCAGGCTCTGCCAGACTCGCTGCCCCATGCCAGGATCACACCTTGCCCTTCTAAATAAATAGATGCAGAAGCTGCCCCGGAGCTCAGTGCTTTTGTTGGCAGGAGAAGAGGTGCTGCCCAGGCCCCCAGCCACCCTGAGCCCAGGGGTCCTGGACCCAACCCTTCCTCTCAGCACCCCAGGGGTGGCGGGGGACTCCTTGTCTGCCTTGTTTGCTGCACCCAGCATGAGGAGGATGGAGAGCAGGGGATGGGGAACAATGGCGCAGATGATGGGGATGTGGATAGGGGAGGATCCTTCCAGGATGAAGAGGGTCTGGGGCAGGCCAGCTGGGTGGGCAGCAGGTCTGAGTGGGCAGAGTGAGTGGTCAGGATGCCTCCAGCTCTGGCTCCCAGCACCAGCTCATCCCCAGGACACCTCCTTCCCTGCTCAGTGCCCCCTGGGGCCACCAGACAGGGAGTGGGGCTGTGCTGGGGTAAACATGCGGTAGGACTGGAACCTCCACGCCTGTCTCCCAGCCCCCATGGTGTCCCCATCTGCCCACTGACCAGGGTAGGACCATGCTGCAACGAGTCCTGGGGGCAGCCAGTTCCCTTCCTCCATCTCCTCCACCTGTGGAGTGAAGGCAGCCCATGGTCCTCACCGCCACCCCCTGCCCCAGAGCAAGGGTCCCTCTATGCCCAGCCAGGCTGTGAGGAAGCAGGATGGATCTTTCCTGACTGTGACTCCAGGAGCCTGTCAGAGCCAGGGCACAGGGGACATCACACTCTGGGAAGGAGGGGACAATCCCACAGTGACACAAACTCCTTCTTCTGCCTGCCCTGCTCCGAGTGTGTCACACTCTGTGGATTCCCCAGAGCGGGTGGATGAGCCTGTGTGGGCACCATGAGGTCAGATCTTACTGGTGGTGTGCAGGCACCCAGGCTTGGGCACAATCCCAGTGGCACCCTTGGGGCAGAGGCCAACCTGGCCAGAGTAGAGGTCACCCAGCCCCGTTGTGATGGGTCACTGGCTGGCAGTGCTGCTGGGGCCCGCACCAGGAAAGACGTCCCCGCTGCTCCTGTCAGCCTTCCATCAGCCATCCAGGAAACAAAAGTTCTCTTTGTTCTTTCACAAGTGATTTAGGGGAAATCCTAAATTTCACAAGTGATTTTGGGAAAACAGCTCCTGCAACCCCCACTTCTCAGCTCCTCCAGGGCTTGCGGGCACTTTCCTTCTTCCTTGAGACCAGAGGCTGTTTACCCAGCGTGACTTCAGCCCTTTGAAACCACCACCTCGCCCAAGCCATCATCTGTGCAGCTCGTCACGCAGCAGCACGGGGGTGGGTAGAGGGAGGGGGGAGCACAGCAATATAAAGCTGGCAGCCCGGGCACTGCTCTCCATCCCACTGGTGAAGCTGGAGGAGGCTGTGGCGAGATGAGGACCATGGGGCTGAGCCTTGGGCTGGCCCTGCTCTGCTTGCTGTGCGTGGAGGCTGAGGACCCCAGGGTTGTGGGGCTGGACAAGAGCAAGGTGACCCACAGTATCTCCAGGAAGGGAAGGTGGAAGCGTGGCCTCTGGTCACCAGGGTGGAGGCTGGAGAGGTGATTTGGTGCTGGGGATGGCTGGGAACCTGCAGCTGCTGCTGGCTCTGCTGTCATACCCAGGCGAAGGCAGTCACCCAGCTCCAGCACAGGTACCCCAGCAGGGATTTCAGTATCTGGAGGAGATGTGGGTGTCCCATGGCCTGAGGGTGTCCTGGCACAGTCCCTGAAGAAGGGACAACCCCTGCCTGCTCCTCCAGTCTCACAGCTCACCCTTGCTGCCAGATTGCAGGGAAATGGTACATCATTGCTATGGCCTCTGACTCCGAGAGCTACCTCCAAAAGAAGGATGAGCTGAAGATGGCAACAGCCACCATCGCAGTCCTGGGAGAGGGTGATCTGAAGGTCTCCTTTGCAATTCCCACGTAAGTGCCAAGTGCTTTTCCCTGTGGGCTTCACTGACCAACCCCCTCCCAGGACCCTCACCAATGGGTCTCTACCTGGGTGCCACCGAAGCCCCCACCAAAGCCCTGGGCAGGGGATGAGACAGGGCCACCCCCCCTGCAGTTTGAACCAGAGGCTCAGGAGAGCTGCACTGTGGGGACCCCTTCGTCAGGGCAGGCCAGGCAGGCTCGGGGCAGAACCAGCCAGGAGCAGTCCCACCACAGAGGCTCAGGCACCTGGCTGTTCCCAGCGGGGATGCAGCAGGATGACAAGGGACCCTATGATTAAAGCTTTCCCAGCAGGATCAGAACATGCCAACCACCTCAGAGCATGCCACCCGGCAGGGCAACCCTCACGTGCCAGCACTGTGCCCTGCCAACACAGCACTTATTGCTCCAAGGGTGGTATCCGTGTTGTCCCCCCCTGCCCTGGCCACACCATCTCATTCCTGACAGCAAGTCCCACATTTGGGATTGTGACCCCAGAGCCATAGTCCCCGGGGTGGGGGGGGTGGGGGGGAAGGAAAGGGGGGTGACTTCTCCCAAGCTGGACATTCCTTCATGATTTTGCAGCCCAGAAGGGTGTAAGAAATCAGAGTGGATCTACAAGCAAACAGGAGTCCTGGGTGAATACTACAGCCTCGGTGAGTTGGGGGGGAGCCTGGCTCCTGGGAGGGGGTGGGGGCACTTCCCTTCATCCCAGACCGAAGCAGCTGGTTATCCTGGGAATGTGGCCCTCAGGGTTGCCTGTCTGCCTTCTTCTGAGGTCCTGGGGTGCAACATCCCTCACCAGCTGCAAGACAAGGCTGGTCCATGCCAGGGATGGTGACCTTCTAATGTGGTGGATCCCCTGCTCCTTCCCCCCGGGAGCTATTCTGGGATAAGACAGACATGTTCAGACTGAGCTTAAACCCTGGGGGAAAAGCATGTTCATTCTGCTGTGGGGCAGTGGATGAAGCAAGAGGGGTTTCCCACCATCCCCAGCCCAAGTGTTGATCTCACACTCACCAGGCTACTCGGCTGCCTGCAGGGGCCATCCCCAGAGGTCCAGTGTTCACGTCCTGTCCCTCTGCTCGCTGTGATCTGTGGGCTCCCCCAGGCTTTCGGAGGAGCCATAGCAAGAAAAAAACCAGGAAGGGGAGACATAGAAAAAAAGACATGCTGGGTGGAGCTTGCCGGGGCATTCAGATTCACACTCTTACAGCCCCTCAGCAGTGGGGGAGCTGGCAGGAGGGCTAATTAATTTCTCACTTTCCTCCACGTCCTTTTGCAGAGAGAGGCAATAAAACGGCGCAGGTGGTGGATACTGATGGCAAGACATACGCAGTTATCTTTGCCTCCAGACTGAAGGAGGGGAAGACCTTGCACATGCTGAAGCTCTACAGTGCGTAGTCAGTGGTGATCTGACCGGGGTGAACACCTTGGAGATGTGGGGGTTTGGTGTCCTGAAAAGCCAGGAGTCAGGGGGCCCATGGGAGAGACTGCTTCCTCATGACTGCCCCCCTGCCAGGACTTCTTGCCCAGTGCAGGGGCAGGGGAAAGGGCAGCGATTTGGGGCTGGCAGGGGAGGCTGGGGCTTGGGCTTCTGCACTTTGCCCAGAGTCCATGTCCTCTTGGTGAAATGGGTGAAGAGTGCGGGTCCTGCTGCAAGGGAGGCAGAAACAGTGGGGATGGGAACCAAGAGAGGAGACACTCTGCTGGTGCCAGGACCCCCACTTCTTTCAGACCCCTGGGAAGGGTGTCTCCTGTGCCTGCCCACCACGCTTTCCAGGATATCCAGCCTTCTCCCAGGGACCATTATCCATCCCATCCTTGCCTGGGTGGATTCACCAGCTGCCCAGGGGATGCAAGGACAGGCCACAGCCTGGAGCTAATGCATGTCTTTGCCTTTAGGCAGAACCCCAGAGGGGAGCCCCGAAATCATAGCGCTGTTTAAGAAGCTTACGAGGGAGAAGAACTTTACCGATGAGATGATCAAGATGCTGCCCCGGCAGGGTGAGCACTGCCCAGCACCGTGTCGGGCTGGCTTAGCCAATACAGGGAGCCAGGATGTGTCTGCAGGGACCAGCTCTGCCTCTGCTTTATGGTCTGAGCTGGCAGGAGAAAGCATTCTGGTTTGGCATGTCCTGGCTTTCACCTTGCTGAAGTTCATTACTGGGTTGTCTATTTTGGGTGCTAAATGGGACTGGCCAGACCACAGCCCTGCACTCAGCCTTTCTCTTTGTTTTCACAGAGGAATGCAGCCTCGATGAAGAGTAGGTGAGTTGCTGCAGTGCAGAGTTTGCAGTGTCCTCAGCTGGAAATTGTCCCCCTTGGTGCCTCAGCAAGGGCCACCACAAACTTATGGAACTATTTCTGTTGTTCAAACCTGTCCTGGAGCTTGCACCCAGGTAGGACTGTTCCCTTTGGAGATGCTCTGCAGCAGGGACTCCCAGGGTGCAGCTGCCAGTGGTGAGCAAAGACACTTCCACCAAAACCACTCATTCAAGTGGAGAAACAGCTGCAGAGCTCATCCAGCAGCAAGGACTGGGGCACCATTCCTTACCAGAGGGATCTCAGGGTTGCAGACTGGCAAAAATGGCCAGAGGTTGGGTTGGTGTCTCACCGCACAATATAGTTGCTGTTGGTCCACCCTGGCACATGATTTCCCACCACCCCAGCACACATTCAGTTGTAGGGGTTAGGTAGGAATCCATCAGTGGAGATGGCTCACCTTGGAGAGAACTGGAAGAGAAAGTACTGATCCTGGAGGAAAGCCCTGCTGGGCCCTCTCTGTTGGCTTCCTCACCTCAAATACTTTCCCGGCTGTTTTCTAGGTGTGGGATGGCTGATGGATGCTCCTACTGAACAACGCAAGACTCACACTCTGAAGCTCCAGGCTGCTGCTCTTCCAGGGCTCCTGCGGCATCCCTCTTCTAAGCTTGGTGGTCAAGGCTCTGACACATCTCTTGCTCCTCCAGCACACAGTCCCTGCTTTTTGCCAAATAAAGAGAAACTCACCCTGGAGCTTTATGTAGCTGTCTGTGGAGAATCTGGGGTTCTTGGCCATGTGGGCCCTTCTGTTGACCTCCATGGTCTGTGGATGGTGAACAGCCAGGGTTGGTCCTGGACTGAGCTCACCCAACTGAGGACATTTTTGTAGCCCACCAGGAATTTTCCCCACTGGGTGCCTCCTGTGGGGCACGACCACAGCCAGGCAGAGGTGAGGTGAGGGGTGCAGTAAGGCTGGAAATCCCGTGGGCATGAGAACTTGGGTGGAGAAAAGCCGTGGGACTTGGCCACAGAGATAAAAGTTGGAATTTGGAATGCTGCAGCCGCCATTGCCTTCCCTCCACTTGCCCCACTTTAATTGCAGCCCTCTGCTCCCTGGAGCCGTGCTTGTCCACAGCTTGGACTGGGCTAAGGCAGGGCAAGACTCAGCTTTGGGACCTCTCAGTGATGCTGTGGGGCTGGTGGAAGGTGGGTGTCTGACTCCTCCAGACACAAACCCAGAGTGCTGGTGCAGAGCTGCATGTGTCTCTGCCACTGGGCATCGCACAGAGAAAGCCCATCCCAGGGTAACATTATGGTGGTGGTGGTGCTGGACGTCTGCCTTCAGAGACTGTCTTCCTTTGAATTTATATTTCTGAAATTCCACCCTATCCTTCCTTTCCTGGTCTGTCTAGCCCTCCAGATCCACCCAGGAGAAACCACAACCCACCCAGGGTAAACTGTCCCCGGCAAAGCCTCAGCTCCAAGGCCTGGCCGGTGCTTGCAGGCACTGAGGTCTGGCAGGGTATGGGGCAGCTTATGCCTCTCCTGGAGAAGAAAGTTTCTCCAAAATCCTCTGTGCTGGCCTTTCCTCCTTGCCTGTCTCTGGCCAGCCTGGGCAGTCACTCAGACAATCATTTCAGCCCTGGATATGCTTCGCTGCAGTGTGACAGTAGCAGGCACCCCAGGAAGGTGTTGTTCCAGCACCTGAGCACCTTGGGATGGTCCCAGATACTCCTTCCTCCTCCCCAGGACTGGGAGAATACATCTGGGAAACTGCTCCTCCTGGTCTTGATGCTGAGTGGGGATGAGCGCTGGACATATCCCGGCAGCAGCAGGGCAAGAGACCTCACTGGGACTTCCCAACCCAGTGCCATCTCCACCCTCTTTGGAAGAAGCCCAGCTTTTTCAGCAGGAATTCTCCCTGGCAGTTTGGACTGGAGGAGTTCAGCATTTGTCGCGCTCCCAAGGGCACAGGGCCCACACACAGCTTTGCCTCGAGGCTTGTTTTTGGCACATGAATTGAAGCAGATGAAAACATCCTGCTGCCAGCAACGCCCTTCACCAAGGGCTTTGTGTGACAGGGAGTCCTGGTGTCTCCACATCATGTTACGGCCAAATATTTCCTTCCTGCCATGTGCAAGCTTCACCCTGCCAGACAGTGGTGAGATCATCTCTGCCACCGGCATTTTCCACTCCTCCTTTTGTCCGTCTGCTTTCTCCCCGTGCCCTGGAGCAGGGTGCTCACAGGCTGCAATTTCATATCTTTTCTGGGTGTGGGTCTCCCCACTGCAGCCCCCCACGATCCTCCCATCAAGCCCATCCCTGTTCCTGCTGCTCATCTGACACTCACTGCCTGGCGCAGCCCCTCTCCCAGCCCCCTGCCTTCAGCTACAGGCAGGGACAGGGGCGAGAAGAGACAGAGAGGGACAGGATGAAAACAGGGTTGGACCTGCCCTCCCTTTATCCCCCCCCCGAAAACCTGACCAGATGTCTTCATACATGTTATGACATGGGACTTTTCTTCCCTGAACATTTAGGGACTTCCTGGGGTGAGGCACCTTCTCGGTGCTGGTGAATCTGCCCATCTCTACTCTCCCTAGAATCATATGGGGTTGGAAGGGACCTCTGGAGATCATCTAGTCCAACCCCCCCACCAGAGTGGGTCCACCCAGAGCAGGTCCCACAGGAACGTGTCCAGGTGAGTTTTGAATGTCTCCAGAGAAGGAGACTCCACAACCTCTCTGGGCAGCCTCTTCCAGGGCTCTACCACTCTCACAGTAAAGAAGTTCCTCCTCATCTTTAGGTGTAACTTCTTACACTCAAGTTTGTGCCCATTTCCTCTTGACCTGAGGACAAGATCCCCTTTCACTTGTTGCAGTGGTTTCTCCTGCAACTCCTTTGCCAGGCGCTGTGGGAGCGCTCTGGTGAGACGGGCAGGGACCAGGTGGGTGCAGCAGAGACCAGCCCAGGCACCTGGGTTCCAGTTGGCTGCTGGAGAGAGCAGAGGAGTGTTGGGGCAAGGGAGGTGCTGGACCAGCCTTTGATGTATGAGGAGGAGTTTGGGGAGTCACAGCCAATGGCCGTGATGCTTGCTGAATCAAGAGACTTCTTGCTGAATAGAGACTGTCTTCTCTATTCATCCACCTTGTGCTGTTCTAAATCTTCAATCTTTAGCAAATTTCCTTGCTCTCCAGCTGTGCCTCTCATCCTTCTCTCTCCCTCCCATGCTTAGGCCATGTCCCTGATGGGGTTGGGGGAGCAGATCTGGACCCTTACCCATCCAAGAAGGTGTAGGTACAGCTTAGATTTACATGATGCCTTGGCCTGTTCCCCAGTCTCCTCCTAACTTCTCGTGCTGCATCTGCCACCTTTGGCACCTGCTGCATGTGGATGAGCTGGTTTAGGGTAAATTGTGCCTAAATTTGGTGGCCTTTTACGACACTGCCACAGATTTGGTAGACAAGGGCAGAGCAACTGATGTCATCTACCTGGACTTATGCAAAGCATTTGACACTGTCCGGCATGACATCCTGGTCTCAAATTGGAAAGTCATGGATTCATGGATAGACCACTGGGTGGATAAGGAACTGTCTGGATGGCTGCACTCAAAGGGTTGCAGTCAACAGCTCAATGTCCAAGTGGTGGCCAGTAACAAGTTGTGTTCCTCGGGGGTCGGTACTGGGACCAGTACTATTTAACATCTTTGTTGGTGACGTGGACAATGGGATAGAGTGCACCCTCAGCAAGTTTGCTGGCAACACCAAGCTTGCTGGCACAGTTGACATGCTGGAGGGAAGAGATGCCATCCAGAGGGACCTGGACAGGCTGGAGAGGTGGGCTTGTGCAAATTGCATGAAGTTCAATCCAAGCCAAGTGCAGGGTCCTGCACCTGGGACGTGGCAATCCCAGGCACAAATACAGGGTGGGTGGAGAA
>BJBW01008605.1:220961-240500 GCA_004320125.1 Scolopax mira | reverse complement strand
TTTGTCTCAACCCACGAGTTTTAATTTCAATTTTCCCCTCCTGGCCACACTGCTGGTGGGGGACTCTGATTTGTGTGAGCGGCTGCCACATGGTCCTTTGTTCCCATCTGCGGCCAAACCACGACACCAAGTAACAGATACATGTGGTGGAGTCCTGCTTCCCTGGAGATGGCTGAACACCTGCCTGCCAATCAGAAGTAGTAAGTGAATTCCTTGTTTAGCTTTGCTTGTGTGCGTGGCTTTTGCTTTATCTATTAAACTGTCTTTATCTCAACCCACAGCTTTTCTCACTTTTATCATCCTGATCCTCTTCCCCATTCCACTGGGGGAGGGGAGTGAGCAAGTGGCTGTGTTGTACTTAATTGCCATCTGGTATGAAACTAAACCACTTTGTAATTTAACCTATACAAATTAGAGACTTACAGTGTTTATTTGGCAAAATATGACCAGGGCTATTTCTGTCATGATAATTTCATTAAATTTTATTACTATTTATGTTGGTAACTTTTATGTGACCCTGTAAATTCAATTAGCAACTCATGGAGAAGAGCAGGAAAAACAAGTATGGATTGTATTTCCCATCTCCAACTGCATGTTTGTGAAAAGAGTGGGGGAGTTTCATCTAGGAAGTAATATTTTAAGAAAATCCCAGGATAGGTGATAGCAGACCTCTTCACTATAGGAGATAGGAATTTTTTTTGTGACATTGATGCATAAGACTGGATACTTCTTTCAAACTTCATCCCTTGATGGTGACTAATGAAAATTTCTGGTGAAGAAATATCACTTTAATGTCCATTGAAAAGAGTGGATACTTTTCAATCCACTTCTTCATCTTCAACCGGCTTTGTAGACGTTTCCTTTCCTTCGTCAGGCGTGAGAGCATTCTCTGATTCCTATGCAGCTGAGTGGATAACTTCAATGCATATAAACATATGAATATGCATGACCTCTCAAAGATACCATAATTCACTAAGTCAGATTGTTTAAATTTGCCACCAAAATAAGTTCTTACAAAAGAAATTGCTAAAATTGCTTTCTATGGATATGTCACTTCTTTATTCCCCTTCTTTCAGGAGTCTGTCAGAGTTTCTGACTGTTTAATTCATAGCAAGCCAACTGAAACTGGAAAGTCCATAAAGTTGCCATAGTAACTGAATGGACAAAGACTTAATTCACTAGTTTATATAAGCCAGAACTCATATCCTGCAGATAGTAATGGTCTTAAATTATTTAGCTTTATAAAGTTTCACTGTTAATGGATTATATATATATTTCATAAATAAGTATCAGTTCCTTAGTAAGTGAAAAATGGGCTTTGATTGTCCCATGATATCTCAAAAGTAGTTGCATGTTGGATAGTAAGACAATCAGAAAGTCAAGGGAAAAGAAACAAGAAACCAGGGTGTGGTAGTGCTTTCCATGTCAGGAGAGATATAAGTTCTGTTATCTATTTATTAAGACTTTGTTTTGAAACATTTCCCCAAACTGAGTTGTTAAACTCCATAAAAGCTGGGTGGACTTTAAAAATAACAGAGAACAGCACACTTTGAATTTTGCAATCTAGTAAAACTAATGGGACTGCAGTCAATTCTTATTGTTCCCAGTCCACAGATAAAATTTGCAGTGATGTTGTTCAGCACACAAGATGTGGAAGAGCAAGACTGAAGGAGAGGCCTCTTGAAGAAAACAATGAATCACATTGTTTTCTCATGGGCAGCATGATTTATTTAGGGGCACTACTTTCTGTTGGCTGCTGGTGGTGTCAAGATTGATATGACAAAATTAAGTAATGAAAAATATTTATATATTTGCTTAGTTCAGACAATTCCTTGCTTCTCATTTTCATGATCAAGAACTGAAAATCTTTTGCTTTGAATTGATTTGACTCTGAGAACAGTAACAGTTTTCTTTTTCTGTCTGTTTAATTTTTCCCTCCTTCCCTGTACCTTCTGCTTTATGCAAAATTTGGCAATCAGGCAGATTAAAATCATAAACCAGGCTGCACTACAACTTTCCTAAATAGCATTGGTAAATATTATAAATATCATAAACATTCTTTGGGAACTTTGCACTAGTAAACAGATATTGTAATCACTGAATATACCTATAACTTGGGACATTTTAATCATCAAATCTACCTATAACCTCAATATTTTAAAGAACCAATTCTATATAATTTAATTCCCTAGATTAATGAATTCCATAGCTCTTTATCACAAGATTGCCGAGTACATCAGTTATTCATTTTAATCCTGCAAGTTTGAAAAAAACAGCCCAGATGGGAATTGTCACTGCAGTTTTATTGTATTTTATGTTGCTTTATTTCATTATTTTCTTGCATTTTAATTTCAATGCCAGCTTTCATCAAGGTGTTGAACCTGAAAGTTTCTCCTGCACATTTAATTCAAAAGGCAGACTGACACCTATATTTCTCCCTGGGTGAAATTCCACTGCTCATGATGCTATCAGACTTTATCACTAGATTTACATTTTGTGTCATGCCACCTATCTCCTATTATTCCAGGTGGTTTGGGTTCTCTTATAGATTCTTGCCCAGGGCTTGTAAATAGTGGAAAAATGTCATGAGAGGTAACAGAATGTGAAAAACTAATCATAGAAAAAAACAGAGAATTGTTAGCAAAAGTGAAAGAAAACAGGAAACAGTTAGATATGCCACTATCTTTAATTTCTTTCATTGTCCCATAAAATAATAAAAAAGTTGGGGTTTCTTTTGTGGTTTTAGGTATGTTTTTCTTTGTCCAGGAAGCTCTCATGATCTGTGAGATAACATAGGGAGCTACCTTACTCATAGGTTTCCTCTCATCTTCCTTCTCCAACCTCCACTACTATTCAGCACATTTTGAGTTTTTAGAGGTCTCTTACTGAAAATGTTTTTTATTAAAACATGTCTTATAATTCATGCTTTCGGATATAAAACTATTTTTATGGTTTTGGGTTTTTTTATTAGGGGTTTTTTTTTTCCCCTCAAAGACTGTTACAGAACCTACAAACTTTGTGTTGTCTGTGCTATAGCATATATAGTCTTGAGCACTAAGCATTAATTGTAAAGAAAATATCTGTTCTCTGGACACTCAGAATTAAAACATGACTCTGAAAATGAGAATCAGTGCCCAAAACCCAGAAATATATTTAACTCCTTAAATATACAATATAAATGAATGATGACAAAAGTCATCGTATGTCAGTATAATGAATGGAAGGGTATTTTCTTATGCAGGGTATTTGCAAAATACAGAGATGTTCTCAATTATCTCGGGTTGAAACTTTGTTCAGTAATGCATCATAATTTCACTAGTGCTTTGTTTAAAAATATCCAAGATTAAAGTATTTACACAACTGGCTGAAAATTCATATAGAAATAAACTAGGATTACTCCCTGGTCTCAAGGTCATCTTCTATAGAGAAGGATGAACAAAAAAGTACTAAAAATAAATATTTTAGTCCTGAGTTCTTGCTGTTATTACCGACCACTGTCAGCTAGGAAAGTAAATTCTATACATTTCCCTTTCATTTTCCCTTAAATTATTTTTGTGACCTCCTTACTCTTAACTGGAATGTGACTCAAAATGTAAGTTGTTAATGCTGATTACGGTATTGTACTATTTCACCCTCACAGCTGTGCAGTAACAAAGGAGTAGAAACAGGGACAGGGGATTGGCATGGTGCTATGCAATCTTAAGCATGGCACAGAAATCCCCCTCTCTGGGAAGGGGCCAGTGCTGTTGTCTATGCTAAGAATGCTAGCATAGCAATGCAAAAAGAAAAAGAAAAATCCCCACTGGATGAAAAGTATAATTTTCTTAACAAATAAATACAAATATCAAGCTTTCTTTGTTGAACATGAAAATAAGCTCTACTCTGTAGACTAACCAATAAATGTAATGTAGAGACTCTACTCATTGCTGTAATAGTATCAAAAAGGATTAGGTAAAAATAAAAGAAACAATTTATGAAACATTCACACACAACCCTCAAAATTAAAAAAAGAATCATGTCAGTTGGAACAGGGAACAGTTAAGGGATTTTAGATGCTTTTAGATTTGCCTTTTGGGATATCTTACCATTTTCTTTACTTGACATCAGGTGAGTTTTACAGAATGCACAGAACAATATTTGATATAAATAAATAGAACGCTATTACTGCTTAAAATTGTAATTTGCTTGAAAAAAAATATTTTACCTTGAGAAAATGGTTGAACTCTGAGCTGCTTCAAAGTTGAAAAATTCTAAGCTGTTCAAATTTCTCTGAAATGTTTCAAAGGAATATCTTTCTCTGTTAAACAGAATCATAAAATAAAATAATGTTATCTCATATAAAGAGATGTTCATATAATCAGGAAAAGAGGACATGTTTCTTTGTGGATCACACAACTAGATTTATTCTTTTTTTCAAATATTGTTAGAATATCTGAACTGTTTGTAGCAAATAGAGACTAAGCAGGCTTTATGAAAAGGCAATCTGAAAGCAAAATATGATCTATTATCAGGATTCATGAAATTCAGTCTATTTGGATTTACAACACTATCTTTGTGGAAATAGCAACTGGTTCAGTGTACAGACTACATAATATATCTGCAACGAAAGCACTTCACCTTGAAGAGGACTTCCTCCACCAGCTCTCAGTAGAACATTGTTCTGTATTAAAAATTCAGCTCTTTTTTTCTGCTAGATAGAAAATAAGTTGTAAGAAGTCCTCTTTTTTATGCCTTCAGAGGACTACCATGTTCTTCTACAATCGTCTTAAATAAGAGTTTATAGTTTATATTTTAACAAAAGTTTCTTCAGTAGCACCATGACTTTAGATTGCCTTTTTCTTCTAACACCAGCCACTTTTGTTGTTTGATCAAAAAAATCATGTGCTATGAAATGAACAATCAAACCCCCCCCCAAAAAAAACCAAGCCCCAAAAAAAGAAAAATCCCCCAAACAGTAGGTTTTTTTCCTGTTCAGGAACCAGAGGGATGAAAAGAACTGAAAGAATATTAATATTTTTAGATAATACCTTGTGATAAGACTTGAGCACAATTTCCTGACTGATAAATAAAGAATCAATATAAGAACAAGCGCAAATTAGAAAGTACTTGGAGCTTAATCACCTTATGCTTCTGATAACCAATATTCTTCCTGTCTTTTTCATTCTTTATAGGAAGAGGTCTTTGACTGATTTGAGTCCAGTGAAGTAAATTGAACTCTGTGGGTTTTGCTTAAGACTATCAGCAAATGGCAAATTAATATTAAAACATGATAAAAGACTTCCCTGCTCTAACTGTAACCTGCAAGAACATTACAAGACATTAAAATCTCCTGTGATATGTTAGCAGTAGTCTGAATGCCTGAGATTGGTGGTGTGACCAGCAGCAGTGCTGGGCTGGCTCATCATCCCTTGGTTTTCTTTTTCCCCCATCTGCAAGAGGCAGCAAGCCATCAGCTGCTGCTCAGGCTGTCACCTATGGTTCTCCCTTGCATCAAGCAATCAATGTGTCTAATGGGCAAATACCTTACATTGTCTTTTACACAGATGAACTTGCCACCACTTGACAGAGTTCCAGCCTTTTACACCTATTAAGGAAGGAAACAATAATGCTGTTCTCTTCTCTCTAGGGTTTCCTATATGCTACCTCTGACTGTGTCCTAAATGAATCAAGAAATCAATTTGCAGCCTCTCTGCCTCAGTTAAATCAAACTTATTCACAGTTTCTGCTGAGTGAAAAACATCCAGTTCTTCTCCACAGGTATCCACTGTCACTTTGACGAGATATATCAGATCCTTGGCCAAGTTACACTGTCCAAAATATTTTATTTTCCTTCTATTTTTTCTTTTTTTTTAGCTTTACTTGTTATTTTTTTACTATTTTATTATCTTACCTTATTAGTACTGTGAATTAATTCTATACCCTAAATCATTGCCTGTTAAATACAACCAGTAAATGAGATAGAAAAATTAATTTTATTCCCAGAAGAACAGAACATAATATGGAATAAAGTTCCTTTCTATTGAAAAATTGTGACTACAAGATGAACTATTACAGTGGTTTTTGTAGACTCTTACATATTTTAGGCCTGCTAATAACCCAAGAGTTTATCTAATTTCTTCCATGCCTGTGAATGATTATTCTTTATGGCATAGATAACATAGAGCCTGAAGCTCCTATGTTTTCTTTAGACTGCATTTATTAATTTAAGCACCTGAAATTTAAAGACCAAGTGGAACGTACCTATGTTGGCTCCCTCAATATTCAATGGAAAAAGAAAAGCAGCTGTATTTTACTGCATTGTAAGAAAGGTAGCTAACATACAAAGTCTAAATCACACTTTTTTTTCTGTCTAGAGAGAATTTTGACAGATAACCTAAGCTAATAAATTACCTAAAAGACATCTACAAACAGGTCTGTTGAACTGAGTTCTTAATGTTATTGCCATCCCTACAGAAATATTCTATTTTTGAGCAAGTTCTATCACTTCTGAGTTCATACTAATATTAGTGGAGATCAAGGTATGTCTTGTTAAATAAGTTAGTACTAATTTACATTCAGGAGTACTATATACATTTAGCTCACAGTTCCTCTGTTAGATATGTTTTGCATTTTAGGTAGAGATAGATGATTCCACTAAAGAAATTAGACCGGAACAAAGAAGTTTTGTTGATTAACTATATTATAATAATGTTTGAAATTCTTAAAAACCACACTATTTATCTTCTTGGTACAAGTTATCTTGAATTTAAATATAAGCAGTTTTTAGATACTATCTTTCTCTATATTTGACAAGAATAATAATGCTTTTTTCTCACACATTTTGAATCTCTACTTAACATAGCTGATTATGAGAATGCTTTACCTTCATATGATTACTATGATTTATGATGAATATGATTACTATCATAATATTGTATTACTACAGCATCATACCATCATAAGTAAATCACAAATACTATGTCATAGTGTAGAAAGAAAATAAACATGTTTCTTTTGGACGTGAAAAAACATCAAAATAAAACTTAAGTTTTCTTATTTCTTCCCTTCATAGTTTTCTGTGATTTTTGTCACATATACATTACAACTGTCACAATTTTCATGCATTACAGGTGAACATGATTTCAGTCTTTTGCTGACATTAATTCTTCTTCAATGGGTTCTGGTACATGACCACATAGGCTCATCTCAATTCTCTGGTTTAGGTATAGAAAGCATTGCTTCATGGTATCCAGACTGAAAAAACAAAGTCTATATACCACAATTACAAACTGAATTGTAGAATTGTTGTCTGTAAAAGGCCATTGGATTTGTTCCAACGGAGTTTGTCACCAGAGATCCTGCTGAAATAGTAAACTTTTTACTCTCTCTGACATTAGTAATACTCGGGAACACAGTCTATCATTTTTATGATACAAAACTTTTTGTTGTGCTGTCTTTTTTTTTTTTTCATTTAAAACAAAATGGACTGAATCAGATTATAGTAGCTCAGACTCAAACAGTATTTCTCCACTTGGAAATCAGATATTATTCTGGAGAGGCTGTCAGAAAAAAAAAACATACAACAGAAGACCAATGGACAGAAAAGCAAAAATGCATTATTTACAACAACTTACCAGTTATTCAATATTTTATATATTTCTGTTTCTGGTTTATATAATATATCTGGAAAATTATTATAGATTTATATTTCAGAGTTTCTTTGAATGCAACATGCAACAAACTCATGCTTGTAGACACTATATTTGAGAGTAAGCTCTTAGTTTAAATTTATTTCTATTCTGAGAGAATAGTTTAATTTGTCGGAAATAAACAGTATTGTCTACAGAAACAAATATTTTTTTTAATGTAACTTAATTCTTAAGTTTGGTTTTAATAGGAACTTTTTGTTTTGTTAATGCTGGGTTAGTAAGAGCGTGCAGTTACTTGTCTGGGTCATTCAGATGGTAGTGGTGCAACTCACTGGGTCTGCCCATCAAGAGAGGATGCTTCAGAACCTGGCTTTGGGTTAGAACCTGTTGGGGTCTCAGGCTCCTATTGCACGCAGTTTGCAGCGCTGCTCTGTTCCTTGCCCCTACTGATCTATCTCTTGAGAAATTTGGTACTTGTCTGTAGAAAGTATGACTGGGTCTGACTGGGCTAGGATGTGAAGTCCAATGTGCAGGAGAGCAGAACTGTCCTGAGAACAGCAAAGCACCTTGAGTGCAATCAGCCTCCCCATGGTTGTGGGAGAAGCCAGCAGGGAAGAAAAGCCTGGAGGGGCCCAGACATGATCATGTCCATGGGCTAGTGCCAGGTACTGAGGGAATTTGAACGGAGAAACCCAGTCAGATATTGCCTGTGCAACCAGTAACTGATGGGATTGTGGTCACTCAGGGAGAGACCCCAGAGGTCCATAGGGGAAGGACCCCATCGGTATGTGAGGACAGAAATTATTTGGGTACATGTAGGAGGACTCTAAGAGGGAACCAGATTATAGACTCCAGGGGTCCGCACAGTCCCATCCCAGACTGTGCCCTACATGGTGGGGACTGTTGTGCTGACCTGCCTGACCTTCCTCCTAGAGGGCATCCTCTCACCTCCTGCAGGTCACCAGAATTGTATCACTTGTAAAAGTTTCATATAGTTGTGATTAAAATGGTCAGGTAATTGAGATCATTTAGTCTCCACACTGTTAAACTGGTTTTAAACTGTGACACTCTTTGAGTCTAGGCTCTGTTTTCCTGTAATATGTAAGTAGGAAAAAATCTTTTCATAAGAAGATCACTTAAAAAATAGCTGAGATAAAGAATTGAATAGAAGAATATTATATGTAAGGCACCAGAAAATGGGTCTAATTTGCACATTCCTGAAAGACCGCATATGAAAAGCTGAGCAATCAGCACAGTTTATCTCTATGTGACATTTCCAAATGCTATTTATATATTTCATGGGTCACTCTTCTATGAAAATAGCTGTGTATGCCAGCTATCTAATGATCTGGCATTTGAAAACGATTCAATTTATATGTTAAATTTGATGTTAGGGGAAAACCAATACACTTACCGCATTTTCTTTCTGTAAGTCTGGTTGTCATCTTAATTTGTCTGGAAACGTCTTTTTATTTTCCAGGGGTACCTCATGGGATATAAAGTAGTATAAATCATTCTAGCTCATCTATCATTGGGAATTACTGTTAAGGGTAAATTTTGGCCCAGCCAATAAATATCACTGTTATACATACAAAAAGCATCGATGCCCTTAATCTTTTTTGACGGCTGTCTGCATCTCATGGAGAAATGCAGAGTAAAAGATCAGCTGTTTGAAGATGAACAGGGCAGTAATTGAAACTAGCACTGTTTCACAATTTGTTAAAAAAATTGGGGGTTTCATAGTTTGCATGGTATTGGCACACATCCTCCTTTCCCTTCATTCTTTCCCTCAAGATTTTTGCAGGCCCCATGGGTAGCTGAGGTGCCTGGGAAGGCATCGTGAGCATGACCCATTGTTGTGGCTCATAGACCCTTGGACAATGGTATCTTTTTGTGTTCTTCTGAAGTATGGAAGAGAGAATGAATTTGCAGCATTTAGGAAAAATAATCCTGTTTCATATCACCACAAATGTGGTTATTTTGATAACTCAAAAGTTAGTTTGTGTGCATCTTTTAAAAAATTCATGTAAATTCATGCAAATGCAATCAGGGCACTAGGGAGCTTCTGTAGCAGTTTGTATATCCATACTCCTCATGCCAATATGTAACAATAAGCATGGTTTTGTGTATGAGCATGTGTGCTTCTATGACTGCTTTCAGTAAATCTCAAAAACATGCAGAGAACATTTAGAATATTTAGGATTATATAAATTCTTACATGCTGCTGTGTTTTGACTTTCTCAGCTTCATTTATATATAATGAAGTTTGTTGTCAGTTTTCTTGAAATTTTCAGAGTCCTTCCAATCATCCATAAACCACAGGTTAATGATTTAACAATGTTTCACATCTTTTCGGTTTTTGGCTCCTATGGTTAGTCACCGTGGTAAAATTCCTAGGAATTGAGCTCAGTTTACTTGTGACCACATCCAGCTAACCACAATCTGTTTACAAAGCAATGTAAGACATAGCTCCTTGTTCCACCTCCTGATAAATTCTGGTTTGGATATCTAGATCTCATTTTAAAATTTCAAATTGTTAAAAAGACTCTAAATAAACACAGTTTTCTTTGCAAAGTCTTTTACTAAGGCTTTACCTTTTTTCTTTTTTTTTTTTTTTCCCAATTGAATGTCCTTTATGTTATTGTTTATTTGAATGTTTCTAATTTTGTTGTCTCAAAAGGAGTTTGATTTAACAGTTAGGTCAGTGGCCTGAGAATGAATGATTCAAACCTGCAGCTTGTTATCAGCAGTAATTGCAATCCCTTTTATGCTACAGGTAATGCAGATGCAGAAATGAGACCTAGATCTGTGTATCCACAGGCTCAATTATGTTCCCAGGTCTGTCCCTTGTGGTTCTGTTGACACTGCTCCATCCTTATCAACTCTGTAACGGGTATGTACCTTGTCTACTTAGAAGGTTCTGGAATGAAAGCTCTCATAATACTCAGGATAGCTATACATGTGCTCTGGCCTCTCAAGTCATTCATCTTCAGAAACAAGTGTTTTGCTGGGTTAAGAAGATTGAAAAGATGGATAAGGAAAACATTCCATTACACCTTTCTTCCTTTAATATCATGTAGACTCAAAAGGTCTTGATGACAAAGTTGAAATAGAGAAAATAAAAGACTGGGGTGGAACCTATTTCTACTACCTGTGGCAGAAATCAAGACTTTCTGTCATTTGCAAAGTGAAATGTGAATGATGGTTTCTACCTACTAATATTTTAATTAAGCATTACTTATTGTATTGTTAGATCTGTTTGCAAAATTACCCGGTTTAAATTAAATTGATCTAATTAATAACCAAGTCTTTCTGATGAAGATAAACAAGAAGTTTCTAAACATATATGTAGTGAATGTGATGCAAAGACTACAATGGAAATTTCACCCCGAAGAGTTATAAAGTATCAAAGCAAATAAAACAAAGGGCAATGATGCAAAGCAACAAGTAGCTTAAACTATAGGCATCCTTAAAATCCTCCCGTATATTGTATCACATGTTGCTTTCTTATTGCAATATCAAAGTTTGCTGATATTGTTTTCTATTTACTTCAGGTTAATAATTGTAAAGTGTACTGAAACAGACAGGCAATATACTGAATTCATGTTTAAAATATTCTATATGCTTTAGCT
Organism: Scolopax mira; assembly: GCA_004320125.1. NCBI lineage: Eukaryota > Metazoa > Chordata > Aves > Charadriiformes > Scolopacidae > Scolopax > Scolopax mira. The sequence continues at coordinate 229,240 of BJBW01008605.1, read as the reverse complement.
GTTCTGAATGTAAAATATGCATTATCATTTCAATAACACTAGGTTAAAATTAAAATAGTTACACTTTGGTTCTAAAAAGTATGACTTTCCACAACAGATTTGTAATTTTGTTCTTCAATTTTAAGCTACTTTTCGTAGAGTATTCTGTGGGCAAATTCCTCTTTCTTCCACTTTCCTTTACCTAAAAATAATTTCAAGAAGGGATTTTCATCCTCTGCTAGCTCTTACACCAATGCTTTTTTTAGTCTGTAAAAACGAAGAAAATCTCAAGTCTAGGCACTGCCCTATATTCATTTTATGTAAGTGCTTTTATGGAAGTTTAACAATGTTCAACACAAAAAAGGTTAACGTTGAAATATAATAATGTTACTCCTAAAATTGAGTCCAAATAGCAATTTTTGCACCTTACTGCAAATCTATCCTGACATAAATTAAAAGTAGTTTATCTGGAGTGCTGTTGCAGCCACAACCAATTCTAAATTACAATTAAAAAATAATGATATAATTCAAAATCCCAAGCAGTTTCATACCAAAATAATTTGTAGAAATGAACAAGCTGACAGAGACTCAGCATTTTAATAACCAATCAATTAAATAACTCTGAGCTATATTCTACTGGCTGTTTCTTGATTAGAGTCAGAAAGTCTAAACATGATAAAAAAATTGTAGCTATGACTCCTAATAGAAAGTTCATGAGAGAAACATGCAATACAAATATACAGTATATATACTGCACTGCTCTTTGAACATTTACATTTATTAGTAAATTCCCATTCTACACTTGAGATCCAACAAAAGTAAGAGCATCCTTTTTTTTTTTGTGCAAAAAACATTGCAGTTGCTAAGTGTGGATTTATAAGGAGAAATGGGAAGAGAAATGTAAGTGTAAAGCAGAGACAAAATTTTTAAAAAGAGATTGCTACAGCAGAATGGAGAGTAGCAAGCCAGGGAGTATTTCTAAGTCTTCCTGTAAAACAAGAGACTTTTCACTCTTGATGTCACTTTCAGAAATTTTACGCACATTTTAGTGACAACCACTTGCAGAAGTGTAGATGAAGCAATTGCAAGCAGTCTGTTAGAGGTGGGGGTCCTGCAAAAACAGGTTGATAATCAGCATGAAATTTTTAATGTGCAAGTTAAACACAAAACAGATGTATCAGTATTTCCTCTGGTAAATCCAACTTAGAAAACTGAGTTTCCACAGCTACAGAAGTTAGTGAATTCTGAGGGGGAAAAAACCAAACACCAGTTTAGTCCTTTTTAGAGGTTTTGAGTGGCTTCTGGGTTTGTCTTTGTTGCGATTTTTGCAGTGGAGACACAGAGCTAAGGGTTTTAAATTTGATTTTTGAAGATAATAAAGTAAAAAAAAGATAGAGGTCTTACCTGTGTAACCTCAGGGCCTTCTAGGTTTAAAGAAATGAGTATTGTGAAAGTTGAGTTAAACATCTGATGCAGAGAAGTAAGCAGTTCTCTTTTACTTCACAGATCCTTGGAAAGCTTTAGGAGTTACAGCTTCCTGCCAGTATAAGTCACTTCTGCGTTTAGTTTTGAAAACTCACAGTATGACACTGCTTACTGCATGCTATTTTGGGTGCCCGGAGTAAAACTATGAACACAGGCACTTTTGTGCAAAACATCATAAGGGCTCTCTGGTGTTCATCCAGAGTTCAGAATTAAAATGCAGAAGGCTCTAGCAAGCAAAATACAAGCTGATTTTCTTTTTCCTAGTGGAAAAATAAAGTACTCTCTGGCAAGTAACCAAGGTGGTGGGAAGGTAATTCATTTTGTGTGAGAGTATTTTGCAAGTGAAAGGGATACGCCCTCTGTTTAGAGATTAGTCAGGGAAACAAGTGATCAATTTAGAGTAGTCACAAAAGTTAGTCAAAGAAGAGAGTTTCTACAGTCTGGGGTTTGCCCTCCAGCCTTTTTATGCCCCAAATAAATCAGTTTCAAGAATCATAAAATCTTCACAGTGAGAATAAAACACATTCCCAAAGTATTGGTTTATGTCCTTAAATATTTTGAAAGACATATGAAATACATCCTTTTACTTTTCTTGTGACCATGTACAAAAGTTAATTTTTGTCTACTAGGTAGTGTTGGATTTTTTAGTTAGCTGAAAAAATACAATAAATATAATATAAACTTTAAAAATCATTAAAAAAATAAATGGTAATGTCCACAAAATCTTGTGGAATAATTATGCAACAGGTTATATTTTTTTTCATAGAAATTAAGTTTCCTCTTAAGACAATTTAGGAAATTTTGAACAACAATTCAAAATGTGCTCTCAAAAAGACATAAGGATATTTGGGGAATAAAGAGGAACTGTGGATTACAGTAACACTTCTGTAATGATTATCGAAGACATATTTATGATGAGATAATTTAGAGCTTAGTGCTACATCATTATTAGCTCCAGGCCAAGAAGGTTTCTGGTAAGTCCTAAATGGTAAAACAGCAAAGATGACATTTTTTCAGACTCAATATGTCCTATTAATGATAAAACCTAAAGAAAAACCACACCCCCACCCTCAAAATAAATAATTTTTTAAAATCCCCCAAACCATAAATCAGCAGATTTTCCACTATGAAATTAGTATCTTAAGGAATAAATACACTTTCAGTTCACAGATTTTCTTTCTCCTGAAATTGCCTCCTTTAAACAGAAAATTTTGACATCTCAGGAGACATTACCTCTTTTTCTGCATATTATCCAGTCCAAGAAAATTTAGCAACTGTTCCTATGCAGATATTGAAAAACTCTTCTCTGTACTTTTTTTATATATTTTTAACATATTTTTTTTTCTGAAAAGGAAAAAAGTAAATTTTTGCAGAACTTACACAGACATTCAGGAATCTCATAGCCAGAAAAGATGGTGAATGAGAAAATGTGATTCTTCAGCATACATAATACTATACGAAAAGATGAGTAGATAGTATTCCAGATCAGAGAACAGCAGAGCAGAACATGGTCTGCAAAGGAAATAGTTCTGGTTGATGTATGTGTGTGCGCTCCTTAACTAACACTGAATCACTGCTTACTGTATTTATGTTTACATGCTGCTTATTGTATTTATGTCTACATTACAGGGGAAAATCAGCTGGTTCCAAAAAATTAAAAACCTCCCTAATATCACAGATCTTAAAATTTGAAATGGATGGGCTTGAAATAACCCAGAAACACTCTCCCTCCATCCATTATGCTAATCTTGACACAGTCAGAAAGCCTTATACTCTGCACTATCTGAGCAGCTGAATTACTTCTCAGCCTTTTGAGGATGATCTCCTGGTAACTTCTTGAGGATTATGTCCTCCTAAATGCTTCAACATAAGTAATATAGTTTCTGTGTGAGAGTGGAAGTGAACACACAACTTTAAGAAGTAGGTATATTGGCTAATATTTTTTTTCTCAAATAAGAGAGAACATGATAACACTGCAGCTTAAGATTCTGTGTTCTTAGTAATGTTTACTTAATTATTTATGAAATTAGGTATCAAAAACTAACTGACAAAGACTTCTTTGTGGTGCTCTTAACTCCAGCATTTTATTCTGTTCTAGGCAAAACTTGTTTCCTTTGTCTAAAACTTGATGTTAGATCTGAGTGAATCAGTGTAAACTAAGATCACATTTTCATGTCTTCTGCACCTTTTATCATGCTTGTTTGTTTGTTTTAAGAAACGGGAATATTTGGGGAGAGCTGCTATTCAGTAATAGTAGTTGCGTCATTTTGGTAGTTGATTTTTGATTTATGGTCTGACATCAGCTCTGGACAGGGTGAGGTATAGTGGATGCAAAATAGAAAAATAGGAAGAAGAGGACACTTTCCTAAGATCTGTGGAAACTGAAGAAGTGTAATTGGAATTCAGTGATGTGTTACTATTTATCACCTGGAAAAACAGCTTTTTTAATGACACTGCTTCTTACTGGTTTTCTAGCAGTACAGAAAAGGTGATGTTTCATTCACCAAATCAGAAGTAACTAGGCAGAGCTCTAAGTAAAGGGTGAAACAATTATTGCCAGACGCCAAACAAGATATGCTCGCTCACTGAGAATGATTAATATTGTCAGGATGTAGTTAGTATAAGAGATGTCATTTTAAGGGAACAGGAATGAGCGGTAGGAAGTAAATCAAAATGGAAATTTCCTGGAAATGTTAGTTGAAGAACTTCTAAGGCAAGCTGACCAGAATACAGTGGACTTCTGACACAGTGCAGATAGTATGGAGCAATAAGGAAAAAATAAAAATAGTTGGATAGCCCACACCTTAAAAAAAGAAGTCTAATTCACAAAACATTTCTCAACTGAGGAGAAAACACATTTATTCTCAGTAGAGTGTCCTTATGTGAGAAATCATTGCTGCTCCTCTTTGTCTAAGCACCTGTTAATGACAGGCAAGCTTTTTGATATTAACATTGAAAAGAAATAATATGAACTGTCACACATTAAAGAAAATAGTTACCCTGTTAGTTATTTCCTGGTCTCACAGAACATGCTAATTCCTGCAGAGAGGGATCTTGGCAATGCACTAGTTTCAGCATCCACTGTCAACTTGACTGTTGTCACAGCTTCCTTCCAAGGTGTGTTAAAATCTTGCTCCACAGGGGAGACCTGTCGCTTGCTGACAACAGAAATAGCAGCACAGTCAACATGAATGGGCACACGTTCATGTCAACATGAGGGAACACAGGAGGAGCTCTACTCATCACCAGAACAAAACATTACTAGAGGTTTAAAAGAGTTGAGTGAACTTTATTTTAACTAAACAAAGAAATGAGTTGTCATAAAGACAAATTCTCAAAGAACCGAGAGAGAAGGTTCAGAATTCCAGTTAATCTGTTTGGAATCTTTTCCTTTTTCATTATATTTATTGTGATTAAATATTGGAGGCAAGAACATCATAATAAAATTAGAATTAAAATACCTGTACAATTTAAAACTTGGTTACGGATCAGTCAATTGTTATATGATATCAATTAATTTATTTTAAAGTTAAATTTCTGCTCAAATATAATGATCAATCCTATTTTGTGGATATGTATATATATGATATAATGACTCGAAGAAAGACAGTCCTAAGAATTTAGTAGAGTCAATTATAAATTTTAAGGAAAATCTATTCAATTTTTTCCAGAAATTTAAAAAAAAAATAATACAGGAAACCCTAGGACTACTCTTTATTTTTAAACAGAATAAAGAACACTTAATAAAAAAAAAAAAGGACTAAAAAGGGGTCAGTTCCCGTTCCAGGAGATGAATGAGATTGCATCCTCATCTTTGACACTTGTCTAATTGGACTGATCTCAGAAGATTTTAGTCTCCTGGGTTCACTTAGTGGTACCAGAGGTAACTAGTTCTTCCCTTAATCACTTTTCAGTATGACGAGGATTTCGAATACAGACAGATCCTCTGGCAAAGGCAAAAACTTTTCTTAAAAAATTTTGGAAAATCAAAAGGGGAGACAAAGAAAAACATAACAAAAAAAAAGAAACAAAAAGAAAAAAGAGAAGAAAAAAATTAACTTATTTCTTTGCTTATTATTTTGTTTATTTATTTTTTATTTAGTCTTCTACTGTGTAGGCAAGAGTTTAAAGGAAGTTCAGTGATGGGATTTCAGTTCTATCCTCCTGAGGGGAAGTTTCTCTCACAAAAGGGAAGGAAAAAGAGACTATACCCAAAGCAAAACTCGATTATTTTTTTTTCTTTGAAGATACTTGTCTCTAGAAGGTGAAAAACAGATTAATAAATTGCATGTATATTAGTTTGTAGAGAATAGGAAGCTATGGGTTTATCTACAAATGAAGTTGATTATTTTAAAAAGTTAATTAAAGTTAGTCAAACTTTTACCAAGTTTTATGGTAGGCTGCTATATAAAAGACACCTATGTAAAGGCTTATGTAATAAGTTCTGTCCTTGTTTTTTCCTAGAAATACATTGTTCCTATGAACTAAACCTGAGAAAGGGAAGGTATTAATCTTTGTATTTAGTGTCTGAATATCATGCATGTTGTGATGGTTTTACACTTTTATTGATCATTGTCATTAAATGTGAAAGAGTGAAGTTTTATTCTTTGTTTATTTTTGGGTTTTATATGATATTTCCAACTTCCAAGTAACAGTTTGTGACCTTTGCAAATATATCATGGTAGTTTAATCAAATATTAATGTGATATCAGAGTAAGTTTAATTTAGTCACTGAGAGACAGGGAGGGAGAGGGACAGAACTCAAGGTCTCAAGGGAGATGATTTTCCCAAGCCATCTATACTCAAATCATGGCTCCTGTGTTTAGAATGTGCATCAAGCTAAGCTTGATTCCAGGCTAGGTAAGCAGCCAGCACAACTATGCTAAAATGTGGAAAAGATACTGTGAAAACAGCAGCAATGAACTATTAGTAAGACCAGTGAGAGCATTTATGATGTCTTCATCTCTGGGGACTCAATACCAAATTTTGGGGGACTTGTGTTGGGGTTTCTTATGTATACGCTATAAAGTTGGAAATGTCATTTCTAGACATGCTTTTTATATACTACGCTAAATGAAACCATTTTGTTGAATAAATTTGGTGGTTTTTTTCTTCCACTTCTTTAATAATTTTACTGCAACTAAAATTCAGTTCCCACTAAAATACAGAAGTTAGAAGATGCACGAGGCAGTGTAAATGCAAAAATGTGTAGATTAATCTACAATACCAGTGAGACTCTTTTTCATGGAATTGAAAAGAGTTTCAAAAATCTCCTTGCATCTTATTTCTTTCAATATGTAGTGATCAATTTGTGTGTTTTTGCACTTTTCCCATACGATTCTGTGTTTTGAAATCCTCTTTTTTTAAAATTTTATTTATTTTTTCTCTTCTCCCTCCCCTTCCCTCCACCCTGAGGAGAAAGAAGTTTAACGAATTGCAACAAAGTATAATTACTTAAGATAAGTGTGTACTTAGTAGTATGTGTGAAAAGTCTATGGAAATGGTGCATAACCTTCTTAATTAAAAGAATCTGAATACCACACTGTAATCAGACCTTTCAAAAATAATTTCTTTCTCCTTTCCTTTTCTTTTCTCAGTGAATATTGTTATGATAGAATATATAGTGTTAGGAAAACAATATGCAGACAACTTTTATTCCCCTGTTTAAATTTCCATCACAAGACACAATCAATAGGAGAAAATTCAGAGCAGGAAAATCTTCAAGATGATCCCCTGAAGAAATGGAACTCCTTTATTCTCTTACTGTTACGTACTTTTTAGATATAGGTTGAATGAAATTGGAGATGTCGTCTCATCTTTGTCTTTAGTCCAAGGTCTCATGTTGATGAACACATCATAAGAAGGGCCTGAATTCATCTCACTTCTCTAAGTAACTAGTTCACGTTCTTCAACATGTATCCTTCAGAGAGGACAGCAGCTGCCATCAGATACAGCTCATATACAGCGCGGGTCACAATTCAGTCATGAATTGTTATAAAATATGTTGAAGAATAACAAGAAAAATATTTCTTTATATTTGGTTAAATATGTAACCCTCATATACTTTCCCATAGATGTGATCAGGCTGCTACAAATGTTAGAAGGTTATTGTACTTCTATGGTAGGTAGCAAAGTAAGTATTAGTGTACACATTTACATGAACAATGAAGCATTAAGTTAGAAGAAATATTAGAAATATTAAATGCAATTTCATGAAGATCAAATCTATAGCTATGATTGGTCTGCTGCATTATAACCTCCCAGTACAAAAAATGGTGTAGAGATTAGTAAGAGAACTGGTACAGAGATTCCATGGTCAGGTCAGCCTAATTTGGAAAGGACCTTTAAGCACAAATTTCAGTGGCAGAAAAATAACTCTGTTGGATTAGTTCAACAAAACTAAATGAAATATTCCAATTGCAGAAATGTCAACATTTTTTTCATTTTTGTTCCTTTTAATTAATCCCCATGACATTTCCATTACAGAAATGAAATTAAATAAAACAATACAAAACAAAATGAATTAGTTCAGTCTGAAGAATTTTTTCATGTCAACGTTTCATTCCATGTCCCACCAGCAAAATGAAAAGCTTTTGACTTGAGGTGCTGGGTAATGAGAAGTTCCACATCTCATCCCTCCTGCCAAAAGGCAGAGAAAAGCAGGTGGTCAGTTTTTTTTCTTTTTGTTAATAGGTGATGAGAAGATGACATAAGCCAAGGTGTCTTTGCTGTGTGCTTCATGTCCCGCCCTTCATCTCTAGGTACAGGACAGAGGAAAGCAGTAAGGCAAATGTTTTTGAGCTTTCTGGTTCTAT
>BJBW01008605.1:175200-220921 GCA_004320125.1 Scolopax mira | reverse complement strand
AATTCTTCTCCCTCCCCCACATTTTTTTAAAGTTCTCCCTCTCTTCAATTCACAGGAAAACAAAGGTTGTTTTTTGGGTTTTTTTTTTTTTTGCAAATTTGGTTTTGCATTGAAGGTTCAGAGGTAGACTTTTGATGCAAGAGAATTAAATACAACAATTACAGTTGTATTCTAGACAAAACAATTTAACCTCAACTGTGATAATGACACTAATTCTGACTTGTTTCCTTTTTTTTTTTTTACCTTGAGGGTATGTGATTGCTTGCACCATAATTACACATGTTGCCAACTGAAAGGATTGCTAGTTTAATTAAATAAAATAATTATTTTTAAAAAGAAAATAAATCTTAGTTCAAAGCATTTTATCTTCTCAAAAAGAGGGTAAGATCCCGACTTGTTCATAAACAATATAAAATTTTACATTAGTATATTTGGGTTTGTGGGTTTTAGGGGTTTTTTTGATGTTACCATAGTTGTTATTCAAGAATTAACATGGCAGAGCTAACACAGATTTATAGGTGGTATAACATAAGTCTGTCCTATACTTAAATGTCAAAGACCAGTCAGATAGCACTGAATAACTACTGCTTGTAAAATGTTCCTATTTAATATGTGAGCAGCATGGGCAGATGTAAACTTATCTAGCTTCATTGACTGCTGTGTAGTCTGCGCCAATTAGACCAGCTGAAGCTCTTGACATAAATGCTACATGAGTAACAGCATGGAAAGGCATTGACCTCTAAGAGTCAAAGGCACAGTCAACCAACAAACAAGACCTTGTGTGATAAAATCTGAGGAGAAAAAACAGCCTAGTTACACTGAGACATTTTATAGTAAGCTAAAAATATTCACAGAGGCTCTTCCTTTTAAAACTATCCTTTTTTGTTTATGTGTTTTACCATTTGGTACTAAGAACATTAATTTTTATGAATGTGTGTTGTGAAAGGGCTTTACCCACTGGGGAGTGAGGAAGGGATAGATGTCTGTAGTTGATAATGGTGTATAAAAAGCACAATGAAAATAGTAAAAATATAAACTAAAGTTTTTAGGCAGTTATATTTCTAGGGGAGATGGGGGAATGTTTTTACAAAACAGAAGAAAGAGGAAATCTGTGTAAAGATAGAGAAGTGATCTTGTGAGTGACAATTTCACAGTAGTTTCTGAAAACGGAAAATTTCTGCCAGGTACTAGAGAATAGAAAAGGAAAAAAGGACAAAAACCAAACCAAAACCCTAAAAACCAAAACCCCAAAACTTTGAGAGAGAGAGGGGAGAGGGAAACAGCCAGAACTTCTCTCCACAATTGTGTAAAAATCTAGCCAAAATTAAGTATCTTGTAGATGTAGTAAATAGGCTGGGAGGGTAGGGAGAGACTGACTATTCTAAATTAAGAACCTCCAGTTCATCTTTCCAAGAATAGACCAGATGGAGAAACTGTGAATGGATTGGCTTGGACGCTAGCCAGATAGAGGACCAGTTTTTCTGGCTGTCATTAGAAAGGGGAGAGCAACCTGTGAGAAGCGCAGCAAGGTCCCAGACAGATGAAGATGTTGGTAGCCCAGGAGCAAGGTCAGCCTCGCCTTGGGTGCTAGCCAGCTCACCCGCAGCCAGATGGACAACAGCTCGTGCATCAGTCAGGCCACTGCCTTCAGGAGCCTTCCCTCCTCCTGTGCAAACAGCAAGGCTGTGGGGTTTGACACAGGGAAGGAGGCTGATAGGAAAAGGAATTATAATTGCCACTGGATGGTTTAGAAAGGGTTTAGAGATTCAGAAAGTAAAATCTATGAAGGGTGCAAAAGAGGCACTTGAATTCTGTTGTTTAATGCAAAACACTCAAGTTCTCTTTCTGTTTTTGACCTTGGCCAATTACCTTGCCTCCTAAAGAAGGCAAAAGAAATACAGTGTTATTTACTCAAATTGCCAGTAACATTAATTATAGCCCCAGACTAAATTTGACTGTTCCTTACAGAGCTTAAAAGTAGCATTCATATTATTATTGCTATTAAACTAATTTAAATATTTGATTTTTATTTCATAGGGAAAAAAATGACACATTTTTCACTGTTCAATTAAGATAAAAACATCTGGCAGAATTCTCATTAGTATAGTACTGTAATTCATTAATGTTTCTGTTGTTTTAATACCAATATGAAAAATTGAAATAATGTTCAAATTGCAGACTCAAAATAGTATAACTGACCATTAGGCAATTTATTTCTGGGCCTTGGTTTTTTAATGACTAGTTTATAAGCAGTAAAGGTTAAATCTTCCTTTTTCTTCAACAAAAATATCATGCCTATATTCAATGTACCAAAGATACCAACAGGCAGAGTTTATCTGCCTGGTTACACTTCTGATTTTATGTGATTGTATGTACCCTCATAGAATTAATCTGCTTTGCAGTAGGATAACAGACTTGGGAGTACTGCTAAGTATAGCTCTTTATTTTATCCCTTATCTTAATGTCAGTGACAAGTGCTGTGGGTGCTAAAAAGCTAAACATGTCCTGGTATGCAGGACCCCTGTATTCTGTGGAGGATTTTCTAGTGATGGAGGTTCCTTGGTTGGAGTACTGAAACTGGTATGAAAAGGAATATCAAAGCTAAACTTAATAAACAGTGTAGCTATAGCTGTATATTTCTGCACTACATTGTATGGGCTTGTCAACTTGGTTTCTTCCAGCACTGGTATCTCCATTTTAACATTTCTGTAGAATCACAGTTTCACAGTGCAATAAATTCTTATATTAGAAATATTGTTTCAGATTTCTGCTACCATCAGTCAGCTATATTTGTTATGAAGAAATTACAGCACTTACAGCACTTACCCCCGCATTAAAACATCTTCAGTGAAGAATAAAAGACAGGTCATTGTCATAGGCGACTCACTACTGAAGGTTGAGAAAAAGGCCTGATATGCAGACCGGACCCAATAAATAGGGAGGTCTGCTGCCTCCCTCGGGCCCTGGTTAGTGATGTAGAGAGGAAGCTTCCCTCCCTAGTATGGCCCCCAGATTATTATCTCCTTTTGATCTTCCAGGCAGGCAGTGATAAGTAGTGAGAAGAAGTCCAAGGGCAATGAAGAGAGATTTCAGGACCTTGGGATGACTGGTCAAGGGATCTGGAGAACAAGTCGTGTTCTCCTCTATCCCTCCGGTTGCAGGGAATGATGAGGGAGGAAATAAGAAGATCCAGCAGATCAATGCCTGACTCCAAGCCTGGTGCCACTGACAGGACTTTGGGTTCTTTGATCATGGCTTGATTTATAAGATACCAGCCCTGCTGGAAATGAATGGGAATAGCTTACCTCATAGGGGGAAGAGTGTTCTTGGACAAGAATTATCAGGCTCATTAAAAGAGCTTTAAACTAGATGTGAAGGGGGCTGGTGATGTAACTGGGCTTGCTAGAGAGTATAGTAGCTCAGCACCTGTGGGTCAGCAGGCTAGTGTTTTTGAGAGACAGAAGGTCTACCTTGAGGGGTGGAAACTACACGCTCAGCTCTCTCTCTGAAGTGCTTGTACACCAATACATGCAACCTGGGGAATAAACAGGAAGAACTGGAGATCTGTGTATGGTCACAGGGTTGTGACCTCATTGCAGTTACCAAGAAATGGTGGGATAGCTCACATGACTGGAACACTGTCATGGATGGCTATGTCCTTTTTTAGGAAAGACAGGACAGAAAAGTGAGATGGTGGAGTTGCTCTTTATATGAGAAAACAACTAGAATGTATCAAACTTTCCCTGGGGGCAGATGAAGAGAATGTTAAGACTTTGTAGGTGAAGATTAAGAGGCAGAACAATGCGAGAGGCACTGTTGTGGGTGTTTATTACAGGCCATCAGATCAGGATGGGGAAGTTGATGAAGCCTTCTACAGACAGCTGAAAGTAGCCTCTCAATCACAGGCCTTGATTCTCATGGGAAGACTTCAGTCACAGAATCACAGAATGATGTTACTTTTATGGCTTTCTGAATAAAGCAAAAAATATTTAGCATACATAGAGACACACCATATAGATAATCAATGGAAAAGAGAATGTTGCCTTCTCATTTCAGTTAAGAAGTTCAAGAGGAAAAATGAGATACTAATAGCTTCAGTATTGCAGTGTTTTTCTAGGTCATGTACAAGTTTAATTATTAAAAAAAGCAGGCTTCATTAATTTAGTAAACTTGAATTTGATTATTATAAGCAATAAAGCAAGTTCTCTAAAAATGGGATGTAAACAATGTATCGCATCAATTGATTGAAATAAAAATTGTTATTATAGATTAGTACTCTTTTCAACCTAAAATTTTACAATCATTCTTAAAATAAGCAATACAGAAAGGAAATGTAGAACTGTTCAAAGCATAATTTGTAAGTATTAAAATTAACATTTCCTATTACAAGGAATAACATTCATTCTCTAGAGGTCAATGATATGACATTTCATTTTTAGTTATATTTGACTTTCTGCCCTTTTTACTCGTAAGGCCAATTCATTGTCACAAACCAACTCACTCTTTCATATTACATCTTTATTGCTTGATTTTATTTCATAAATCCTTCAAACTACTAGAAATGCAATTCTGTAAAAATTAAGGGCACAGCTCAAGAAAGAAATTTGTTTTGAAGTGCTACTTCACTAGTTTAATAACACTTAGCTTTTCATATTATATGTGGTTAAGTCTAGGAGACTGAGAAACAGCATTTTTTTTGTGTTAGGTACTGTCCACACAGAGAAAAGAGTAAGTTTCTTCATCCAAAAATTATGTAATTTACATTAAAAATTAGAGGTTCTGCTCTCTTCTTAAAGGTTAAATCTGAAATTCATAAATTAAAAAAAAACATAATCTGTATATTATCTGTTTATTTTAAGCATAACCAGGAAAATTGATTTTTCTATCAAGAATAAAAAAAAAAGCTTGCAAAAATTTTATATTTTCAGACCAGAGCACTCAGTGCAATGAACTTGTCATCTTTCAATTGTCCAATATCTGTGAGTCTGAAAAGCTGCAGAGTTTCCAAGAACATATGTTTCTATAATAATATTTTTGAATAGTTTTGAATATTCTGCTCAGTGACTTTAGCAGATCAGAAATGGGAAAAAAAGTTCTGACTTCCTAGGTTCTGTGTCTTGCCATTCAGGAAGTGTAGCTATAAGAACAAATGAAAACCAGAAGTTAAGATTTTCATGGACATTTTTAACAGTCAGAAATTGTGTATCTATGTCTATCTTATATTCAGTTATTATTGAATTCAAATTACTTTCTGTGTCTATGAGGAAAAAAAAAATAAAAAATATGTGTTACACCTGTAAAAATACACCTGTACTTTGCCTGTATTTGATTGTATTTCCACTATATTGGATTGATATTCTACTATATTGGTCACTTATACAAGCTTACAACCTATGTTAATATCTTAATGTAATTACCAGCCTCCTTTATCTAAACTATCATAAACTTAACAAGGATAAACACACAACCATCTCTAAAAATATTTGTGTATTTGTGTCGTATTTGTGTAAATACGACTGTGGCTTCCTCTGACAATGTTTGTGTCTATGACTTTCAAGGTTATTTGTTATGTTCAGCAGAAAATCGGAATAGATCCAGTATCCAGTATGGAAGTAATTGCAGAAACATTCAAATAACCACATTGTATAAGGCCAAGGTCTAGCTAGAATAGGATCCAGTCTTCAACAGTGGGTAATGTTAACACATTCCAGGTTAACATGATTACATCATACCAACGATGTAATAAGTGACTGCGGGATAATGTGATTCCCACTTCTTTTTCTGAACTATCAGTATTAAGAGCTTGATCAAATCCTTAGGTTGTTTCAGGTTTCTCCAATCTTACCTTGAAGACAAAGGCAAAAAATGTTTCTTATGGAGTAGGGTAGATCTGGAATAAAGTTCATTTTCTCCAAAAGGCAGCAATGCTGCACATTGACCTGAATAACTGAAACATTTCCACAGAATAAGTAAGTTGAAAATATGTGTCACGATAACCACTGTGGGGAGTGAGGGACTCTGCTTGGGCACAAAGGATCAGTAGGCTGCACTTGAAGAAATGAAGGGTAAGTTAAGATCTGAACAAACAACTACAGCGAAGTTCTAATATGTAAAAAAAAGCCAAAGCAAAATAAAACAACCCACCAAAACTCAAAATTTACTATCTGGACCATAACATTCAAGGTTTGGGTTCAGAATTGTTCTATTTCTTGTATTTGGAGCAGGTCCATTAGCAGTACAGGGGTTGGAGGGATTTCCAAGCCCGATGTAAACAAAGTATCATAAAGGTGGCTTGCCTTATATTAAAAATATCTTTACAGTAAAAGGCTAAACCACATACTTTTCTAAAGTACAGCTACCCCACCCCCGAAAAAATAAAAAGGAATACTCTGCTCTGTGTTGTAAACACCGTTAGATATGCAGTACAGATATCCCCAAGTTCCAGTACATCCAAGTTCATACTCAGGATAACATGGTAATGTCATAATTGTTTCTTTTTTGACAGACTTAAAAGAAAGTTGTCAATGGAAGCAGAGAATAAAGAGTACTTTTCACTCTATTAGATATATCCAAGGTGAGAGGAATAGTAATCTGTTAGAAACTGAGAGTCAACTATACAATAAAAGAAACAAAATCAGCTTTCTAGTGAAATATAATGATATGAAATATAACCTGATATTATATTGGAAGACTGAAAGAGGGCACTTATTTTTAAATATTGCACCAAATTAAGTAACAGTTGGTATTCGCAAAGAACAGATGTCAAAGATCATTATTATAACCAGTGGCAGTATTCTATCTTATATTAAGCAAGATATTAGCACAAAATAGTGTGCTAGCAAAGGGAAACCTATGTTGAAAACACTCACAGATTCAAGGGAAAAAACTGTCTGGATTAATGTAAATTGAGATCTAAAAAATATTGCATATACCTTAAATAATCTAACAAAGTCATGTTTTGCTCATAAAAAGATAAAGTAGAAATAAAGTTCACGAAACACTCAAGAAAAAAGTGTGAAGAACCGTGGGAGTGACACCTTAATATGTAGTGCTAAGTGGGAAAGAGCTCTCAGCTGTGATAGAGCAGATGGCAAACATTATTATTGTGAACATCAATATCAGCATCTAAGTTACACACACATTTTAACAGTGCAACGGTACTACTCCCAATGGGAGATGTCACTGCTTGCTGCTAGTCAACCAAGGAAAAGAACAACATTTCCTGTACCGTGTTGTAAATACAATGTTTTGGAATCAATGGGCCATTCAACAGAGACATTAAAGGAATGATATGAAAATTTAAACCAGTAAAGCATCTAGCTCACAGCATTGGTAGCTAATATATGAAACAGGAAGGAATTACTTGCTAGAAAACAAATACACAAACAAAACCTCCAGAAGAGTTTTCAGAAGAAAAAAAAAGAATAATAATAAAAAAAACCAACAAAAAAAGAACCCAAACTGTTTAAAGAGTGTGTCATAGCCTCCATAACTCTGGGTGGTGAAAATGTTGTTTTGTTTTAGTGTTCTTTTTTAACTTGTTTTTGAGGACTCCCAGAAGCTGGAAGACAAGATGAGAAATTTGAGAAACAAGTTTTGACAATGGTCTTCCTTGATCCTCCCTCCTTCAAGTTGTTGGGTTGGTTTTTTTTCTCTTTCCCCCCCTACCACTGATTTATGAAGAAGACATTATCTGGAGAATGCATGCACCTTCTTTTCATTGATGCCAGCAGCAGTCACTTCAGTACAAAGATTAGAAAAGCAGATAAATAAAATGTCTGGGATCACAAATTTCAGGACTATAAGCTTTGAAGAAAAAAAAAAGCCCACATATCCATGTAAATTAGAATAAAGGCATTGGAGTTTTCCCAGTTTTCATGGGAGAAGCTCACGTACTTGCAGCTTTGTAGAAGGTTTTGAGGGCTTTTTTTCAGGCACTTGTATCTTCTACAGCTTGAACTTGACTTGGTAGTCCCACGGTTTTTTTTAATATTGCTGCTTATTATACTTATATGTTATTTTTTCCCTTCCTATCTTCTATTAAGGAAATTGAAGCTGCAAGAATAAAAAAGTCAGGAGAGGAAAGACTTACATTATGTAATTCATACAAAAGTGCTGTAAGTGGCTCATTTAGATATAGTTTTGACATATGGGCTAAATTAAGACTTTAAATAGTGCAATACATCTTTTAATGCAAAAGAAAGAGTATAAATGGGACTCAATTAATGAGCGGAAAATGTAAGAGACGTTCTGGAAAAGCTATAAATTGCTTACTAAAATAAACCAGCAAAATTAATAGATAATGACTCTTGCAGCTCATTGTCATGTCCTCTTAACCACAACATCCATCAGAAAAAAAAAAAAAACCCTGCTTACACCCAGTTATTTTACTTATTGAAACTGCTTGGGTGAAGACCAATAAGGATAATCGAAAGTCTCTTAAATTGCCAACACAGAAGCAGGATTTTGAATTGAAAAAGTTAATCCTTCCAGCCCCATGTGTTCATGCATGACTCCCTGCTTCTGAAGTAACAGAGGCATCTGTCAGCAAGCTCTTAAATCCTCAAGGTGAGCGGATGGCTTCTGGTCCCTCTTCCTGTTCCAGGGATAGTCTGCTGGCTCCCACATTGTTTCTCCTGGAAGAGGAGATGGCCTGCATATGGATGGTGGAACAACACCACAGCAGGCAGCCCTGGGGAAAGGCAAAAAGTGCAGAGAGAGGCAGGGAAGGGGCAGGTCTCTGTCACAATGCACTGGCACTGGTGTAACAGCTTTTCTTCCCCAGGACTAGGTGGGAGGGGCACAAGGCAGCAGGACACATCGCTGTGTGTTTAGCCACAAAATTATTTAGAAAACAGAAGGTTTTATTTCCTTTCCTATAAATGTTAATACTACCACAATTACCATCTTCTGAGATAAATAATTCACTTCAGGCTTCAGCAAATTTATTGCATGCTTACAGAGGAAAAACTGATGAGGTGTTGTGGTTATTTGTATTACTGCAGTGAATGGTGACTTTAGCACTAACATCCCAAACCTATGTAGAGTTCTGTTTTACATAGTACAAAAACTACATGTGATAGTTACTCTCTCTTTTTTCTATTAGTAAACTACCATTTAGCTCTTCAAAAAACATCAGATTCTTTTTTTCTTTTTAGACAGAGTCACAGAATCACAGATTTGGTTGGGGTAGGAAGGAACCTTTGGTGATCATCTAGTCCACCCCCTCTGCCAAAGCAGTTCACCTAGTGCAGGTTGGACATGAACTCATCCAGGCAGCTTTTGAATATCTCCAAAGAAGGAGACTCCACAGATTCTCTGGACAGCTTGTTTCTGTACTTTGGCACCCTTGAAGTGAAGAAGTTATTCCACATGTTCAGATGGTATTTCCTGCATTCCAGTTTGTGCCGATTAACCCTTGTCCTGTCACTGGGCACCACTGAAGAGTCTGGCTCCATCCTCTCGACACACACCTTATAGATATTTACAAGCATTGATGAGATATGCTTTTACTCATCTGTTCTCCATGCTAAACAGGCCCAGGTGTTTCAACCTTTCATTATTAGAGACGTGGTCTATTCCCTCAATCATCTTTGTAGCCCTCATCTTTGTAGATCATCTCCAGTAGTTTGCTGTCTGTCTTGCCCTGATCCTGGAAAAGGGGTGGGGGGATGGGGTGGGGGGTAGCTGCTTGCTGCTTTCCTGTAGGTCAGCCCCTAACCTGTAGCTGTGCATGGGGTTATTTCTCTCTAGGTGCACTTGCCCTTGTTGAACTTAATTGGCTTCAGAATGTATTTTTCCCTATTACTGTTCTTGTGCCTTTGTAAGTTCTCATCAACAGCAGATAGCATGGCATCACAATTAGTACAGACAATGATTTTGATTTGCACTAGTCACTAGAGCAGATGGATCTCATTTGAAACTCTCACCCCATTCTGACTTGATTATAAGATCTGTAATAACATAATGTTTTCTGTCCTTTCTAGATCATGAAGAAAGACTAACAAGTGCTGACCTCAGCTTTCACGTTTACAGCCAATCCTTGCTCTTGGAAATCAGTGAAATAGAACAATCAATAGTTTTTCTTTCTTTAGAGAAGTTATTTCACTTTTGGATTAGTATTAATTTAAAAACATTTCTGAGGATTCAGACCCTGGTCAGATAGAAATTAGTTCTAGGAACTTGTCAATGAATATGCCATTCACTCCTCCACAGAATTAAATAACTATGTGAAGTCAACCAAACAAGTTGTTTCACATATTCACATAAATACATGCACTTTTACACTATTTGAGAGTGGAGTACTGATGCTAAAGCATAAGGATTATTTTTAATATGCAAGTTTATCCATTTTTCAATAAAAGACATTGCACAACTCTCAAATGCTTTTTTTTTTTCTCAAAGACAAATAGCCTAGTGACACTTATGGAAAGTGCTTTATATCAACAAAAGTTACTATCATAGGTATTTGAATGAATTTTTACTTTACATTAGATTATTATTTATGTCATCCTTGCAGATACATGGTGATGTTGTACATATTTTCATTAAGATTTAATAGGTTACATTAAACATATTTTCGTAAAGATTTTATAGGTTATTTCTATTGTATTGGCTTCTTCATTTCTTTGCAGTTTTTTCCCATAGTTGCACCAGTTTCTAGAAAAAATCATATTTTTAAAATAGTGTACCTCAGTGACATTTTGTAGTGGAGAGTGTGTTTCTGAACTGTTAGAAGAGCAATACTTAGGAGATATTATCTTATAAAGGCTAGAGTACTCTCTATTTTTCATGGAGTAGTATAATAAGAAACAAAATGACAGGCTGGGAGGAAGAACCTTGAAGTGGTAGCTACCTGCATAGAAATGAAAAATGGAAGGAAAGAAGTTGTGTGACCTTGCTCTGTCATATGTGTATCATATTCGCAGATCATGATCAATCCTAGGAGGACACAGGCACTTGTCTTAGTGACCTCAACTTGTTGTGGGTGTCAGTTACTGCTATAAAGAATAAAGAAAAAAGGTGGACTGATGATAAATAGAAGAGAGTAGAGGGGAAAAAAAGGAAGACAGTTGGACAGAAATCTCCAGGCACAAAGAATCCTTGGAGAAGGACTGTTGGGCCAACAAGTGTCATATTTACTGAGTTTTCTTTTTTTATTTTTTTTGGTGTATAAGCATGTGCAATTTCATGAAGCTTCATTCTCATGCCAAAACCTATATTTCACATTTATGTAGAACCTACCAGACTTTCTGTATTATAAAAATAAGAATGATTCTGATGAAAGAATAATTGAATACAGCACTTAAATGTCTCTAACACAGAAGTCAAACAAATAAATAGCTTAACAATGCACAGCAATGCTCTGCAAAGAAAGGAAACTTGCTTTTCTAATTGACTAAATATCACATCAGAAGAAAGGATTTATTCTGGGTTTCAGTAAACTGTGGGTTTTTTGAACTCCAGTATTGTCAAAGAGATAAGTGAATAACTAGCAATGTCCTAAGTTTCTTCATTATCTAATCTATCAGTTGTGGTTTTGAGCCAAAGCAGAAACTCCATAATTTACATATTTTTACCTGCATTCCATTTTAAAACCAGAGCAGCAACCAAAGAGCAGCTCAAGGTGT
This sequence comes from Scolopax mira, assembly GCA_004320125.1. Lineage (NCBI taxonomy): Eukaryota > Metazoa > Chordata > Aves > Charadriiformes > Scolopacidae > Scolopax > Scolopax mira. Next base: position 209,291 of record BJBW01008605.1, on the reverse strand, counting down.
GAATATTTTATTGCTTCTTCTGTGTAAACTGAAAGCAACCCCAAAATGAGTAATCTAGTTTAATGAAGTATACAGTGATGATAAAATTTGTTTAAAAAGGCGCAATGATACAGATATAAGGATTAAGCAGATGAAGATAGATATAAAGATATAAAGGTCTAAAAATAAAAAAAAATAAAAACATAAAATAAAACCCACATTTCTTATATAGCAGAGAATTTTCACCTCTGATGTTTACCTACAGAAAATCTCATGGGGCATTTCAGAAGAACTCAACAGTCATCGTTAAACTGTATTTAATGCTTAAGACAGGTGCTAATGTTAAGATTCTAAAATCCTTTATATTTTCAGCATGCTTTAACTTTAGTCTCCTATGTCTGTCTTGCTTTTCTCTCTCTTGAATTTGACACACAAAAAGAATATTTTATTTCGATGTGAAGAAAAGCTTCCCATTTTAACACTTGATATGGAACAAAATACCTATCTGTGTAATTCTGCTTGCTGAATATATTCATAAAGCACTGTACATGCTTGTTGAGTTTCTGTAATTGAGCAAATAAGAATTAGCTTGAACAAGGGTTATAGACTGATTGTAAAATGTTCTTATGAGTGATTTCCACATTATATCTTTCACTGTCCCTTGATCATTTCTCTAGTTGTTATTCCTTCTACTTCTGCACTCACTGGATGCAGGTAGCCTCATGTAGAACTGGGAGATTATGCCCTCTGCCAAGTAGCATGTCTCTGCCCTGGAAGATGCTGAATAGTTACATCTGAACCAGTCAGGAGGACAGATCAATACCTACGCTCTTGCTGGGTTGCCAAGGGTACTTACATCCTCACCAAGTAGACAAGGATTTTGAACCTTTTCTCTTAATTTTCTTTTAATGACCATTTCTCTGCTTGTGAGAGCTACAACTATATCCTTTTCTGTATTCAGTTCTGTGGATATGCATTGTTAGGCTTATATAAATGGATTATGGAAAAAAAGTAAGTGCCAGGACCTTGGAAATGTATGGGCACACAAATACATACCCACGTACGTACACTTATGCATACTTATTTGTATCCATAATCAATACTGCCAGGCTCTGTTACTTCTTCCTGCAAACAGGTAAACAGAATTTCACACAGATTATCTTGAACATTGCAAAGATGAATTCACCAAAAGTGTGGTTTATAGGTTAAGACACATGAATCATGTGGAAGTTGACTGCCTTTATCATGAAAGTGGATTGTTATCAATGCAAGCAGGCAGATAGCTGTATTCTCTTTGATTTACTCTGCTGGACTTTATATAGATATAAAACCATTTTACCAAGATAAATGGAGTGGTATATATATAATAAACTAAATGCTCATTGTATGATGAAATAAATGGTGTCAGGATCTTGCTGAAGAAGTACAAAGTCCATAAGATATAGCTTTCATCTCTTCTAAAAGACAGAAGGAAAAAAAAATCCTTTCTGGATAAAAAGAAACAGTGACAAAGGTGCAGGAATGGGGGGAGAGGGCCAGCTCTGCTGGAGTGAAGGTTCATTTTACCCCCCCTCAAAAATCAGCTCAGCAAATGGTGGCAGATGTCACCCTGACAGGGAAAGTGGCAAGCAGCCATCTCAGCTCTGCTTGTAACTTCTTTCAGAAGAGTCAAGCTGCTTTTTCCACTCCATTCAGCATGTTTGTGAGTGCTGGGTTTATTCAGAAGACAAAAAAGGGCAGGAGCTCTAGAATTCAATAAAAGGTCAGATTGGCAATCTTTTTTGCTGGGTCAAGCTTCCTTTTACACTGTGACATCTGGTGCCATTACCAGAACAAATTAGAGCAATTCAAACCACCAGCAGGGGAAAGTGGGTTTTCTGGGTTTTGTACAGCAGAGCTACAAATTTGAGAACAGGATTTGGGGCTCCGGACAGCTCAGCGTAGCAATAGATTTGCTACACTTGGTTTACAGATTCTTATGGCAACAAACATAATCGATGATTAAGTTAAAGATGTCCATCCTTCAGCACAGCCTCCACAAAAGAGAAGAAATAATTACATTGATGAGTTTGCACTTTGTTTTCAGCCTGTTACAGCATGGAGCACTAACAGTTCCAAGGAGGCATGCTGCAGAATACATAGCATGCCTTCCATTCCCCAGTCTGGCATTTTTGAATCTGTGGCTAATATAATTGACTTTTTATTCTTTATTCCAGTAAAGATCAACAAACATTTTATTTATAGATAATTTGGAACATTAAGTCAGTTACTGATATTAAACATTTTTTACTATTTGGCCATTCTTAAGCTTTAGTGCTCATATTCTTCTCAATTCCCTCCTATAATTATTTCTACTGCCCGCAAATGGGAGAGCTGCACAGTTAATACATCTTCTAGGTACATTAGCTGCAGGCAAAAACAGGTCTTACACATGTAATCTATACCTGTTAGTGGGACTCTGTTCAATGGTAAAACAATTTATTGTCTAAAATTGGACTGAATCTCACTTTCAGGGGACTTTGCAGCTTTTATTGTTAAACTCTTTCCTCTAAGACTTCAATTTTCATTTTGATTGTGTAAGCTTTCTTTACAAAAACAAAAAAAAATATGTCTTGATGAGGTTGACCAGAATTCTATGTACAATACTAACGTCTCTGTTCCATTAATAGGAAATATAATATTTTTTTTTATATCAGAGACATTATGCTGCCCTCTGTTAAATCAACATTTGTAAAAAACATCCCCTTGAGGCATAAATCTCACCTTCAGCGTGCAAACTTATTCTGACAAGTCTCTGACACCTTGCTACTGGGATGGTGGCCAGCAGATGATGCCTTTCACTTGTAGTGCTGAGTTACATGGACTTCAAATCCATTGTTTGACTGACTACTATAGAAGGCTCCTGAATAGATTTAAAATATAAAAAAATAAGCTCTTGAAACTAGATCTTTAAGAATACCACAGGTACAAATGGCATGAGCCATTTGTTCATGTTTTGATATGGAAGAACTGACTTGCTATATATTTAGTAGGATTGAAGGACCTAAGAGTTCCAGTGACAATGTAAAATTCAGCCATCACTTATCAAGGAATAACTGTCCAAACTCTACTGATAATAGCAACTTTTTTTTTTTTTTTTAGTTTTCTTTTATATGATCAATTGTAATTTTTAATTTTCCAGAAGTGTGATCTCATAAAAATAACATGTATTATTGACCCAGTTCACAGGGCCATGGTCCAAAGTTTTCACCCTGATGTGTATTAGCTCTTATCTGCCAATGTTTTTTCATTATATCATCTGCAAGCAGACATGATGCTGTTTTCGCAACACAACCCTTGATACTGAAGGATATCAGTCATCAAACACATCAACAGCATTTTAAAAAGCTGTTGGGAGACTAGTAAATGCTTCCTTATCGTGTAGATTGTTAGGAAAAAAAAAAACCAACCAAACAAAAAACAACCACATGTTTCATTACTGGTTATTCAGAAGACTTCAAACACCCATTTAAGTTAAAACCTAATTATGGAGAGATTATTGCTTGTTGAATTCAACCTGCAAGTTGAATCATTGTAACAAGTTTTTTCATTCATTTATTTTTTGGTGTAACTGAATACAATCTCTAGAAAGATGAATGCAAGCCTGTTCTGGTGGATTTTTACTGTAAATCCACTCACTTTATGTCACTATTTTAGGTGCTAATGCAGAAAACTGCCAGAGCATGAGATGTAGTTAACAGAGATTGCATCACTCCTTTTCTGACAAAAATAATAGCAGTAAAGACTTCCACCATTAAGTATAATCCCATATTTGCTTGCCAGAATAAGTCAGGCTGAGCATACACTTGCAAAAACAGAGATCAAAGATGAATTCATCCAGATATCTATTCATCTGATGCAAAGGGTCATGATACCAAGAGCAATTTACAAGCCAATATATGGCTGCATTTGGCCCTTGCTAATGCATGGGATTAGTATGATAAAACACCTCAATTATCAACAGAAATCTGTTAATACTGTTTATTCAGAATTTGTCAAGCATTGAAGGATTAATGGATCTTAAAAGGACACTGACTTCAGCTAGGTAAAACAGTTACTAAGTTGAGAGGTTGTACCATAACTGGTTTATAATAACCAAAAGTCCTAATTTCAAATGACATCTAAAAAGTAAATTCTATGTCCTCTAATATTCAGCTCAATTTAAGAAAAAACATCTTAACATAGTGGATATGCTATATTCATTTATTAACATGTATCTTACTTCCTTGGATGTAGTCATGTAACCTCAGTTTAGGATCACTGTCAGCACAAGCATATATAGTGCTTTAAGAGATTTACATTTCATAGAGCATATTTTTACCTAGAGGCATATACTTAATGGAACTATTTATTTCAGAGTCAATATTCTTCATCTCTATTGTTCCATTGGAATATACAGATTCCTGCAAATAATTAATACCAGTGAGCCCTGAGGAGAGAAGTAAAACTATCTAGGGTCTCCTTTTTGATAAACCATTTTATGACTTCTGACAGTCTCCTTAGAGAAATGATGTTTTAGGATACTTGTTTTGTGTATTTATTTCACGTTCAAAATTACATTCATTTTACTTTTACTGCAAAGAAACCTACCACTTCCTGAGCAGGATGACAGAATGCAAATCATATTCAAGGTTGATAACACACTTTAGTGTTCAAAATTCATGTCAACCAATAGAGCACTTTATGAAGTTCTTTCATCAAGCCTTCCTCCCAGCTATTCCACTTTAAACAGATGCCTTTTAAATGTTCTGTAATTATTAAACTGGTCGGGTTAGAACAAAGGAAGAGATCCTGACATAAGTGATATCACAACACTCTCTTCTCCAAAGTTGAATCAATTGACCTGTGAAAAGTACTTTCTACTCTTGATTTTTATAGCCTTCCACCTTCAGATGTAAATACAGTGAGCAGTAAACGTAACCTGGACCTAAACCAAAATGGCCTGTCTATCAATAACCAAAACTAAGAATACCCAGCTGAATAGTTATTATAACCAGTAAGGCAGAAATACAGTTCAATACATGAATCATACTCTGATGCTAATGTTAAAATGTAGGAACTGAAAGGAACACATTTAATTTATTAAAATAAAATTATTTTGAATTATCTTTTACATTAATCTCTTACTCATTCTTAATAGAACAGTGCACTGCAGAGCTTATTGAGACATGGGATGATAAGACATTTTCAGATGTATAATTATTGTTTATTGTTTATTCCTAGATATATTTCTAGAAAAGTCTTCCTTTTTTTTTTTCTTTTTTTTTTTTCCATTGTATATTCAGCATGCATTGGTTCTCTCAGGGAAAAAATGGGATGTGTCTTCATGTGTAGAAACATTTCTCTTATTCACTAAGGTGGATAGCTAGGATTATTCTAAAGGCAAAGGTAAATGCTTGTACAAAGCCAAGGCAGAAAATCTTAGCTTAGATGTCCAGAGGCAGGTCACTTTTCCAAGGGTAGAAATAACTCTCATCTCACCCTCAGGACACAGACAGTCAAAGTTTCTCTTTTCTATTGCATGTCTTCCTGAACACAAGGTTTTTCTACTGATTTGTTGTAGAAAATTACTATCATGGTTATTAAACTGACTTTCACAGAGAAGGAAAAAAAATCTGTAATTCTTTATTCTGTATGTGCAGAATAGCAGTCATACATTGTCCTCATAGCAGTAGTCTGGCACAAAAACAGCCTGGTTTTGCTCTGGGCTTAGAGCCAAACATTTTGTGCAGGCTAACAATAGAAAATGATTTCATAGGCACAGGGTCTGCCCTGAGCTCACCCAGAAGCTTGAAGTCTTTCACACAAGCTCCCTGTTCCACTCTGTCCTTTCCCCCTTGTGCCCTTCATTGACATCCAGAACACAAACCTTCTTGACTAAATTTGGTATTTACATGAAGCTCTCTCTTGCCTGCAACTGTCAGATTTCTCATGTCTTTAGGTACTTTGCTGAAACCTTAGTATGAAAAATTGGAATTCTGAGACTTGACATAATCAACATACCATATATTTACCAAATGGCATAAAAATATGGTAACTTCTTCAAAATGAACAAATTATTTTTCTGTGTTCAAGGACATACTACTTTCAAACTATTTTTTGCCTTCGGATTTCAGGTGAATGTAGCAAAATTCATGGGTGCCATGAAGAACTCACCTAAAATTCTAGTTGTCACCTGACAACACACAAACATGGATGTGGTGATGAGCATTTCTCAGACCTAACTGGGGGGGTTACTGAAAAAGATTCACTTTCCTCATTCCAAGAAAAGTAATATGAAAAGTGGGATTTTCCAGCTGTTAAAGCACTAGCCAAGGATTCAGGTATTTGGTAGTGAAATGTGATATGTGGTAGAAACTTGTTGTGTCACACAGACCTTCTTTTACTGATCCCTAGTCTCCAAGAGCTGCCCAGCTGGAGTCATGACTGAGCAAAACTTCTCATGGATATCTTTGGGATCCAGACAACTACATGGTATGTGTAGTGGGTTCAGATCTCTAAAGAAAAAGGCAAATTGTGTTCCATCATGGTCCTTTGCAAATTCATTTACCTGTTTGAATTTTGTCAGAAGCGAAGAAGCATATGAGGTATGTTTTACACAGCAAATTGTAAAGTGAAAATTTAAAATGCTTAAAAAGAAAGCAATGCAAACTTTTTCAAGATGGATATCAGATACAAGGGAAAACTAATAAAGCTTTTCTTCAAAGCTTTGTGTTTGGGGTGTGGGGTGGGGTGTGTTTGCTTGGTTTTGCTTGGTTTTACTTTGGTTTTATTTTCAATCTCCCAGTTCTGATGAACCTGGAAAAACCTGAAATATGACAGCTTCCCTTTAACAACAACAAGCCTCCAAAAATAGTTCTGTTTTTAGCAGCTAAGGGCATAATTTTTATAATAATATTTCATCAATATTATTTTCTTCCCAATGCAATTTCTTTGCCTAAATCGATAAAACCAAGGAGTTAGCAATGAACTGTGTCCCAGAATATTTCCTACCTGGTTTGATGACAAAGAAAAGCTGAAACCATGACTAGATGTCTTAAATGTATTCCTATCACAGATTTGAATTTAATATTAGTAAGTGGTTTGTTTTTTTTTATTCTCCCTAGTTTTTTCAAGTAACCTGTATGGTATGGCTTAGTTGGAGAATTTTTTGTTGTCTCCCTTTTTTCGTTATCTTTCAGTTCGAGGAAGGAAAAAGTAAACTTCCATAGAATGTTAGTTTTTCCTTTATATGTTTTCCTCTTAGCATGATGCTTATATTACTCTCAGCTCTACTTCTAGTATTTATTTATCTTCATCAGAATGAGATCTTAACTTCAAAGGGCAGAAATGGTGGACAGGTGATTGTTTTGCAACCCACAAGTTTTCCTCTGTTTTGAATTACCCAGCATGGTTTTTGCATATTCATATCACCTTTTACACAGCACTGGTACAGTAATTCAAACACATTTGTAACATAACTGCACAGTGTTTTCAGTAACCGCTGCTATTTATACCAACAGTTCATGCTAAACTCTTGGAATTAGTGTGAAACAAAAAGGTTGTGTTTTTTTCAAATGTTACTTGGAATGATGGTTATTTTACACTGAAAATGGAACATCTAAATGTGTTTTCAGATTTGATGTCCTAGTTTCCTCATTTATATTGAACACTATCAGAAGGGATCAGTGATGAACTTATAGAGTAGAAGGTCAAAACTGTGTTAATTTTCTTTATGGACTGAGAAACGCTTCTTAAAATTGTAGAAACTTGCCTGTGGTATATCTCAGAGGGAAAAATATTAGAAAATTATAAAAAGAAAAACAAGAGATACATGTACATGTTCCTTTTTACACCCGTATATGATACATGTGGTAAAAAAATAATGCATATGTTTTAATTATATTTACAAGAAGAACATAACTTTTATTTGAATTCATGATGTTTTGTTCAAATTAGCCTAAATACTCTGCTGTAATGTCATAAACTTGGCACAGGAAGGAAAACAAAATGTGTTATATATTTAATTTATGAGCCTTGCTTGAACATTGAAGGACTGCTGTAAGAGCTTTTAGATTTTGAATTTTTTCTGTCCCTGCCTGAGTACGTAAGGTCTGAGCTTCCACCCATGACAGTGATAATCCTTTGGGACCAAAGTGCTCAGACACACTAGGTCTTAGAAAAAAGGTTTGCCTTCTCCAGGCCTCTCCAGCAGCACTGACTGAAGATGAAATCCTTTTAGTGTTACATTTAATGATTTTGAGAATTTGTGGCAGGTATGAGTATTACACATATGGGCATTTTGCTCATACTTCAAAGTTCATACTCGATAGCAATTGCTGTCAGACTACATGAGAAGTATCGGACAAAACCAATAAACAACAAAACACCCTTCCCTGCCTTAGTGGTCTCATTGCTCTCAGGTGTTCTGGGGTACTTCTGGGAGCATATTCTTATGTATGCTCTGCATCTCAGGGGTTCTGTAAAATTAAATATCTTCTGTATTGTACCCTTTCTTTTTTTATGTCTAGTCCTATAATTAAGCCAGGTAGCATTGTAACCCCTCTCTACCTCAAGATCATAATTTCCCAAATTCATAAAATCATTTTCCTTTCCTTTACTAAGCTTTCTCTGTGGGTTTGTATATTTTGTCTTTTTTCCCAAGTAATGTGTTTTTGTCTTTGTGTCCCACAAATTTTCACTTCTAAAGTCCTAACTGCACAAAAGTTACATTCCCACTGAGACAGATATCATAAAAATGCCTTTGAGAGCATATTGATTCCCAAGGACATCACCATTGCCTGATGAGAATACAGACATGAGCATCTTTGCTCCTAGCCCAAAAAGTTTTGTTTCAGCTTGTCTTTGCCAACAGGAGCTGCCACATTGGGTGAAATGTTCAATGATGCAACGGGTAAAAAGAAAATTAATGGAACTTCAGAGCCTGTATCTGACCTCATAAACTGTGCTGGTATATTGGTTTTACTTGGTTTGCTTGGGGATTGGGGAATGAGCTGAAATTTTTCTCTGGGTGCTTCCTCCTCTTAGATCTCTTAGATGCTTGGGTTGCATGGAATTCAATGTTTCAAATTATGCCCTCCTGGCACATCTCATTCCTGGCCATTCAAAGAACAAAGTATGCAACTAGATTTGTTTAGTTTAAGTGAGTTTCAATGTTTTCCTACTTACCACAAAATCCACTTGCCAAGAGAAGAAACTTTATGCTAGAAATCACTCGTACACACTGACAAAAATTAAAGCCCAAAATCCTATAGTAAATATGCTATTCAACTTTATCTCTGCAAACCTTTAATTAAAGACTAAGAACATTTCTAAAAGAAATCTAACTCCACCATATGTTATCTACGCTACATACTACAATGCTAAGTAAAAATGTGAAGCCTTAGTGTAAACACAAGAATTACGGGAGAAAATGTCACCTTTGAAATTTAGTGACCAAAAAGTTTAATCCAGTGGCTCAAAATTTATTGCACAATAAAGATATCTTGACGTCTCTTTTTAACCTGGTAAGTCTTACCTTTGAAAAGAGCTGTAAAAGGGACTGCACACCATAAAAATAAGCCTTTATTTGGAGACAATTTCAGCCATTACTGAGATTGATCTTACTGCAGCTTTTCAGCAAGAGTGAATAACTCCAATGCTGAGATATCATTACTGAAAATATGATGTAAGTAAGAAGGAAAATTTTAAATTCGTCCATCTTTCTTCTTCTCAGTATTGATTTTTAGCTAGTTAATTTTTTAGTTGTATAAATGTATTGAAGTCCTGCATGACTTCCATAAGTACCAGTTTTTAAGTTCCTGAATTGTTATTTCTTCCTTCAGGAAAGCATCACAGTCTTCTTTGTGTGTCCATGTTTTTGCATAACAGAAGTCTCTTGCAAGAAGAGTTAACTATGAAATTCCTTTCTAAAGTCAAAATTGTATTCAAGAGACAATACATTTATGATAGAAGATCAAAATTGTACTCAGATCTATCACTTCTTTTGTTGTTCATTTTGACAATGAGGGAACCTTGGTTTTTCTCTATGTGAAGGATATAGAACTCCAAAATCCCCAGAAGGTTTCCAAGCAATCATTTAACAGCAGCTGACATCTTAAGAGCCCAGGAATCTCAAAACTTGAGGAAACTAATTCTTGAGGCAAATGCTGCCCTTCAGGGCAGTCAAAGAGAAATGATTGGATGTACATGATCGATATGTTACAAATGGTTAGGCTTTAGGAACAACTTGATACCTGGCAATTCTGTATCACAATATTTGAGAAATGCTGTTTTTAGAGTGAAATGTAGTTTGTTTGAAATCCAATTCCTGATTCTGAAATTGTTGCCTATCATTTGACTGCTGCTGCTTCAATACAAAATACAAACACTGCAGCTCAAATGATGACACAAAGTGTATTAGGACAAAAGTCTACACTCACATACTTTAAAAAATGTAAGATTTCCCTATGCTGAGTTGCTATTATTATTAAGATTGAAGAAGTAAAAGGGAAAAATGAGGTAGCAGCAAATGCAGTTGTAGCATTATCAAGGGAAATCTACTTCAAGGCAAATCTACTTCTTGTATTACTAATTTATTTTGTATCCAGGATTTAGAATTTACAGATGAAACTTTTTGTCACATCATCCATCACAGTGTGGCAATGAAGAGAAGGAAGATAGAAAAATTAAAAACCTGCTTGTTACTGTATACTAAAGACCATGAGCAACATCCATCAAAGACAGACAGATGGAAGATAAAGAAGATAAAAAATATTTAAAAATACAGAGCCAAGTGATCTATGCTGATTTTCTTTTAAACATTTATTAAAATAGTCTAGATGCAGATTCCATTTATTTTGCTACGTATTTATTTTTATTTCTTTTGCTATGAATTGGAAACTGTAAACAGTGATAATTTAATTGTAAAGGTTTGTAATTTTACTTTTGTCTTTACAATAACATCTTCTGGTGAAGTGCTGTTTTTAAACTCTGAATTATCAGAGGTACATCCTATATCACCTGTTAAGAAAGGTATTCTTTCTTTCCCTTTGTTGAGAGAGTCACAAGTCAAGGCATCTGTCATTAGTGGAGGACAGATACTGCACAAGAGACCTGAAACAAAGCTAGCTGCTGCCAGTGAAAGTCTTTTCATTGATTCACTAAGCTTTAGATCAAGCTGAGATCAACTCCTGTGTACTCTCAAGCCATAAATATCTGAGCTTTTACCTACAAAGAAATACAACTATTTACTTTTTAAGAGGTAGTCTGAACGACAGTCTATTTCCAAATTGGAGCTCATGCAACCATGCCCTCAGATTATGCAAGATGAAAATATGTACCAGAATTACTTGTCTTTGTAGATAAAATTGCAAGATGTAACAAAGCGTTACTGAGCCTTAGACAGTAACTGCAAGGAAGGGGTAAGAGGTAAAGACTGTGCTCTGACACATAATGCACAGTGGGAAACCTATAATAAGGGAAACCCAAGTGTGCACAAAACGAAATTCAAAGGGCCTTGCTGGAAGGCAACTCAAGAAGCTCTACCCAGCAATTGCACCAACAAAACTGAAGGGAATGGAGAAGACCTCCTTTTGGCTACAAGGGAAAGAAGAAAGAAGCTTTTTTGAGGAATTTCATATCTATAGCAGAGAAGAAAAGAAGTTAAGAGGTTTGAGAAGGGCGAGTTGAAGTCAAAGAAAGTGTTACAAGCTTGACACATACGCATGTTAATGAAAAAGAAAATGAAGAGACATGCCAGGAAATTATATTAATTGTAGTCTAGAACAATCTGATACACATCCCAGGAGGAGAAAAATTCCATATAAAGTAATAGATTTAGAATTAATTTTAACCTAATCAGGGAAAAGATCTATGTATCAACACAGGCAGCATGTTGAACTTGGCATCTCAATGCAAAGAAGTGGTCAGAAGAGCTAATATTTTTTTGCTTTACAAGAGGGTAGAGAATAATATCAGAAAGTGCATTAGTATAAGTTGATCCTCATTTTTAGTACAAGACTGATTTGTACTACATTATTCCAGTTTTGTGTCAGCAAAGCTCCCTTAAAATCCTGTACTATCACAGAGTACAGATAGGCAGCCAGCTACATTACAATTTGTTTGCAAGAAAAGAGTTCATCTCTCAGCAAAAATAATTAGTTGCTGGCGTAGCATTCTCTGTAAAAGATTCCTACTTTTGCCATTCTCTGTTCTGCAAGGTAAGAGATAATCCCTTCAGCTTCTTCATGACTATAAAACATGAGACCTGTGAGAAACTTCAAGACCCCTGTTTCTACATCAGGTCCTCAGGGCTGTGCAAATATGAATATTCATGTATTAACCCTATTTAACTTTGGACATTGGATTTAGAAGACATATTTAGAGGCAAAGTTCCATTTTCGGGGACTTAGATGTATAAAGTTAGACCTGAAGTTATGTCTGTATATGGTAATGCCACATCAAATTTATCCATTTGCTTCCCAGATGTTTCCACAACTGCAACATGTCTTAGTGTTGCAGTTCTACAAGAAACCCCGATGACTTAATAGCTTGCTGCCTCTGAAAAGGAGATAGCAATAGCCTACTGCCCTATCTCTGCTGCTTCCACAATTCTCCCTGTACAATCCTTCCCGATCTTGAGTCATCTCAAGCACTGTCTGTGCAGTAAATCAATACCATAAACTAAATCTGGCAGAAGAAAAGAAAATATAAAAGACATGCAAGTAATCTTGTGGTGTTATGACAAGTTGAATGGGTTTATTGACCCCTTTCTTTCCCAGGCTCAGATGTGCATTTGCCTTCAAGAGCTGATGTGTCAGAGCAGTCATAAGAGAAAAGGGATTACTGCACAGAGACAAGAGCAGGTATGAAGTAGGAAGGGAGGAGTTGGAGAGAAAGAAGATTAGGGGAGGAAGAAGAGGCAGATATGCCAAGTCCTCGCAGAAGCAAAGAGCAGTTAGATTATAACTGTTGTCTTGTGAGCTGCATTCAGAGAAGAAACTAACTCTTTTTTTATGTTATAGCCAATGACTGTATTTTATCTTACTTTCAGTTTATAATATAGGGTAATTTTCTTATTTAATATGTAAATTCCCATTTCTCAATTTTAAAAACACTTACCTACCAACATAGATACGTCCAAAATTGTGTTTATGTTTAGTCACTGATTCCAAACCACTGCCTCCCAAAATGAATGACACTTGCCAATTTTCTTAAGAACTGATATTTTTGTTGTGCTACTGTGTTAGAGGAACCATACTGCAGTAACAGAGACTGACCCAAGACTGACACAGAGAGAAGCCTGTTGCAAACATATTCCTATACCAATAAAATAGATTAAATTTGCTGGTTTTCCCTGCCTAAATAAGCTTCCTTTCTTTGTGTGAGATTTGTTTTGTTCATTTCCCTTGTGACTCTAAAAGATAAACAGAAAAAAAAATCTGAATGCATATTTTTCTACTGAAGAATGAACTCAGGTTTTAACGTTCATTTTGATCTTAACTTCATGCATATTCACAGCTGGAGACTTCTTACTAGAGTTAATGAGCACCTTCAGGTTGAGCTAGCTGGCTCATGTGATGTTTTGGGTTCTAAATCAAGCAACTGGTTGTTGTGGGCCGCTACTGCAATTGCTCTATGCAGTGACTTTGCAATGGAATTCACATAAGTGTTGAAAGCTTTAGTTAACACCACTTGAAAATAAACCAAGATCTTGGATAAAGGACTAATCTTGAGATTGCCCTAAACTGTACCAGCTGTTGTGGGCCTCAGCAGGGCATTGCAATAGCGAAAATTCAGTTGAGACTTTCACCAAAACATCTTAATCCAAATCTAAATCTAATCCCAGAAAAAAATTGTCTTTCTGAATCATTTAATTCTCAGTCTATTTGACGAAGTTCCCAAACAATGCTAGTTCTGATGATGGATTTCCTGATGGAAATCTGCCTCCCAGGAAGTGATCTGTTACAGTCACTGCATTCATTTCACACACGTTATGGAAGAGATACTGGATACCCTGTAAAAGTGTAAGTATCTCTTTATCTGAGTCAGACAGGGATCAGTGAACTGCAGATTAAGATCTTTCCACATATAGAAGGCATGTGGAATTTTCAGTCAAAAAATATAATGTTTTTTTGTTTTGTTTTTTTCTTGTTTTGTTTTGGTTTTTTTTTTGAATTGCTAGGATATTTAGAGCATGGCTTATTCTGCGAGTGCATTTCAAAAGACTAGATAATGAGGTCCTATACTTATACAACTAGTAACCTTTCCCTATTTACTTCATAAATTGAAGGATAAAATCTATGTACTATGGGAATCTGATATCAGACTGTTCAGTATATAGTTTTAACTGACTTAATTATGCAGTTAGAAAGGTTGATCTATGGGAATATAGTTGAGAAAACATATTTTAAAGTCCTACTTTAAAATACTGTTATGTATATTTGATGAAAACATAAAATATACCTGCATGACTACAAACCATTCTTCAAATTTCAAGAAGGGAATCCAAATGGAGCTTTCCAGTTTATGAAAGGAACTGATACTTAGAATCTGAAGAACGTTTTATAACATTAAGTATCTAGGAGTAAATAGGAAATTGGAGCATGGCTCATATAAAAGATAATAAAGCCATAGAACAAGGTTCAAGGACATGAGAATAAAGGAAAGAGTATAAATGAGTTCAAGAGATTCCTAGGTTACAATTGTTTCTCAACAAGGAAGAGATTGATGGATATGATGAAAAGGTGAGAAGCTGAACTGTGGGAATAAGATAAACCTGGGGGGAGGGAGGGGAAGTACACATGCTGAGCTGCTTGGCCACTTTGTATTTCAGAAGTGTCTCATGTTCACTAACCTCTGATAGAATTCTTTATCAATTTGATTTGATCGTACTGCAGGGTGCACTGTGGCAGGCTTCTGCCAGAGCTGCCCATTGCTTCAATACGAGCTGTTAGCTACAAAGTGCGATGCTGTCTTTAATTATTTCCCTTGAAATATGGAGCCCTATTGTGTGTGTTGCGTATTATTTTTAAATAAGATTCAAGCTTTTGAGAAAGCCACATGTGTCCAGGTTTTGCTGAGGCAGTCCTAGGTTTTTGTGTGCTATTTTAGAGGACATTATCTCTTTTTCTTTTCACATGAATGTGACCTGATTTTCATTTTGGTAGTCAAGGTGTCCAGGATGAAGCAACTATAACATGTTTGTTCAAGTCATACCTTCACCCTGGCAAAACAGTGTTGCATAGCCCGTTTTCACCATCTGTGTATAGTTGTTGTGACAGCTACTGTTCTGTTTGAAGACAAGCTTATATTAGCCCAATGAGTTGGCAACCTGCCATAAAAATGATAAATAAGAAAAAAAAATATTAGTGCAAAACATTTCTTGCAGACCAGCAGCAAGATGGTGAGTGGTGGCAGTGTACACATGATTTGCTCCTTCTCTTTTCTTTCATGTTTTGAAGTACAAATACTGTACCTTTGTCTTTCTTCAGCAAGCTCCAGTGTTCTAACTAGGTCCTCTCTACACTGGTGGAAGTCAAGGAAAGTTCAAAACTTATGTACCAAACGACAACATTAGTAATCTTAATTTATAATGCTGTAAAGCACAGCCTTGCTTTTGCTTTTTTAAAATACTCTTTTTATTCTCAAGGCCACTTTGCTGTTGCTTTCACCTGGAACAGTGATAAGAATATCACTTATGTCTAATTACATATACTGTGTTGTTGACACAGGTTCTGTGAGGGTATTCCTAAACTTTGAAATAGAGACTATTTGTTCTTTTCAATTACAAAGTAACACAGTCCACAGCTAAAATCAAGAGAGAAATTTGGCAAAGCAAAATAGGGAATGTTCTTTGCCTGTGTTTCTTGTACTTGGTTTCTTCTGCTTTATCTATATCCCTGTCCTTTTTTGTTGTTGTTAAATGAATAAACAAATATCTGAACTTGGGAAAGTTAAAGAGTATTGTCTGTTTTGTTTTGTGTTGGTTTTTTTTTTGTTTGTCTGTACACAAGTATACCAAGGTTTATAATCATCCCACCCTTCTGAACTATACAGTCTGACTGTCATATGAGCTCTCTTTCCTGAAAGGAACTTTCTATGTATTGTGTGAGCTCTGGAAACATAGGGAGGGAAATGCTCCTCTCAGGTTGGATTTGCATTGACCCAGCACTGAGCACTGTGGCTGTGATCCAGCAGAGAATTTAAGGTTACTTTATCTTTAAACATAATCCCATTGAAGTTAGTGGCGTGATCCTTGTACTTAAATTTAACTCACAGTTGAGTGCTTTGCTGGATCACAGCCAGAGTACTCATCACCTTCCAGGATTGAACTTTCTCTCTTCTTTGACACTGGCCTAAGGCAAGATATACAGAGATGTGTGAATATATGTTCTTTATATAGAGGTTAAATACAATATTATTCTCAGGATTAATTCATATTCCATTCAGTAAAAGACATTCTCTGGTTTCTTAAAACTCTTGCCATTTTTTCTGAAAGTGAGGACATTACAATTCCAAAAGAGTCTAACCTAGCCTGTCACTCTCCTTTCTTTTTTGATCATTGAATTTTATAACTCAGGAGATTCAGGTCAAGTTGGTATTCTGAATGAAGGTAATTTGTTAACACACATTTATATCCCTGCAATGTTCTGCTGACAAAGACTAACTTAGTAGGCAACAGATTCAACACATTTCCAACATTGCTATGCATTTTAAAGTATAGTACATTTTACAGTTTGGTCTAACTTGAGCCATTTGGGTTTGATTGAATGTCAAGTGCTTTAGCCAAAGTTAAATATTTCTGTACCTGCACAAGTTTTTTAAAGGGGTTTGGATAGTAACCCCTATTGTTTCTCTTGAAATATGGACAATTTCTACATCAGAAACAACAGATTCCACTATAGAAACAATACTCGACATCTGCTGAGGTGCATTATCAATTTGGTGAAATATTTAGTAAGTGGAACATTTGTTAAACTAATTCAATTCAATAAAGAGAAAAATGCCCAGAGTTTCTGCAAAATCTCAAGGGCCTGATTTTTTGTTGTTTTGGTTTATGGGTGGATTTTTGTATTTGTGTTTTTTTTTTAAATTTCAAACGTATGTCAAAGGTACCCAGATCACTATTTCCACAAGATTAAATCAACTATAATGTCTGTAAATGAAATTTATTACTAAAAATAATTTTTTTTATTGATTGTATCACAGAAAGCTGATTTCAAAATAGTCTAAGTTTTACTATAAACATGAAATCACTTGAGAGGTGTTTTTATCCTCCTTCTCTTTTGTTTTAATTTTTTTTTCTCCCCCCACCCTTTAAGTACTCTTTTCAAATTAAAAGTCCATATTCCTTATATAAATATCAGACTTTCCATCCGCACAGACTAATCTTACATTCCAAGTATTATTTACTTGATTATAAAGCCTGGTTTGATGGGATACAATCACTTTTCTGTTCTTGATGACCCACTGAATGATGACATTACTCAGAATTCCATTTAGATGATGCAAATGACCTAATCTCCTTGTCTTCTTCCATGGCAATAACTGAACTCAAATGTCAAAGCAAACTTAGTAAACAAAATCTTCTTTCATGTAAATGAAAATATGCTATGGGAAATTTAGGAATATTAGCTATGGAAACTGTTTTGTTTCTTTCACTTACATTTTACACTTATGCTTTAGGAACTTTACCCAAAGTTCAAAGTATCTAGTGAAAAATAGACAAATAATATTTATATATCCCACTCTCATTTCTTGGTTACAATACAGGGTTACACAGAATTATCACCTAAAATTTGAGACTCTAACCCACTTGCTTGCACACAGATTTGGTGGTCAAATGGCAAGAACTCTTAGTAAACTGTAAATGAAATTTGATTGTTTTCAGGAAGTCCTTATGTTGAGGTAATACTAATGACCTTATTCTGCAAGTCTGAGAAGTGAAAGTAGCTATTGTGTTAATTATGGTTCGTCACAAGTGATCCCACTTTCCAGGATGTATGTACTTTTGATTTTAGAGACATTCACATATGCTTGATGACCTAATGCTCTTTTCATAATAAGATTCTGTTCATGACCTAATACATATCTTCTTTTAACCTGAAGATCAAGACTGAAGTTTGGTGACCTGTAACAGAAATCATACTTGACATTCCTTGAGGTAAATCAAGAGTACTTTCTCCATTCATGGCATTAGTGTAATAGATATATTTCTTCCTCTTTTTTTGATACTAAAACTACAGATACCAGTGTCTGTAAGAAATGTTATAGATTCTTGTTGAAAACATTCACTTTTGGACAGTCTGTGGCTCAGTGTTGCAGTGCTCTCTTAAGTCATGTCAGTGAATATGAAGTTATTTTTATTTAAGCAATGCCTGCCAACAGGAAGATAGTCATCATATTATCTACTATACACAGGCATATGAATCTAAATTGGAGATACAAGTTTCAAATTTGAATTCATATTCTTTCTTCAGTCAGTCCAACGAACTGGTTAGGGACAGGTATGATAGTCTGATTTCCAAATTCACCAAAGTTTGGGATTTTCTTTGAAAATGAACAGCACTTAAAGAGGAATATCTAGAGACTATAGGAAGCCCAAATAAAATTTGAAGTAGAACTATGCTGTGTTTGGCTTTGTTTATGTAATTTTCAAAGCCCTAAGCACAGAAAGAACAAATCAGTTAGTTTTTGTCTATTCATAGGATATTGTAGTTGTATTTTCAATAGCTGTAATGACAACATCAAGAATGTCTGTAAGCTCTTCTGGTTATTTGTTTCATATTTGAGACTTAAAAGGAGAGGACACCGGGAGTATAAAGAACCTCTTTTCATTACTGAAGCAGTTATATATAAAGTATCCTCAGGACTATTATATTCCTTGGTTTTGGTAAGTAAGTAGCATGTGACAACGTAAATCGTGATGACACAATTTGACCATCCAATGTAGCAGAGACCACACAATCAAAGAGCACCTTTGAAATCCAGATTCTAAGAAGTGTTTTGGTCAGCAGTCTGGTAAGTCTGAATAAGTCAAAAGGAATAGCTCTCACTGCAAATTTCTTTCTTTATTATCATCTTGTCTACACCTGTGCTGTACAGTTAAAGGCTCGACATCTCACGTTTAACTTAGTGATTTTGCTTTTGTGTTTTCTGTCAGAAACTTCATTAATATTATAAAAAAACAAATCCTGTGTTGATTATATTAATTTTACTTATATCTTAATAAGTCAGAAGCTTAAACAAAATTGGTGACTCAAAAATGAAAACTTTTAAGAATCAAACAAGTTGGGAGAGGTGCCACAGTCCTTCCCTTTCCCCTGCAACATCATGAGTCCAAATAGTACTGCTCTGCGTGAGTATGAGTTAAATACTGCTAAAATTAGGCAACATACACACACTCACACTCACATATACTTCCAGTCATTATTTAGAAAAATAAAACAAAACCAATATTCTCTCAACATAACTTCCTATAATACAATGAAAGTACTGATAATTGCCAAAGCAATATGTATTCCAAGACAATAAATGAAATCTTTTAGGCAATTTTACTAGGCTTGCTGGTTTCCTTGGAAAAGGTACATAGTTCTATTACATTAAAATCATCTGAGTTGTCTGTGCCCTCCCCCTGTGAGGGTAGGGGGAGACCTTATCACTCTCTACAACTACCTGCAAGGAGGCTGGAGAGAGGTGGGGGTTGGTCTCTTCTCCCAAGTCACAGGAGATAGGACAAGAGGAAATGGTGTCAAGTTGTGCCAGGGGAGGTTCATATTGGCTATTAGGAAAAATTTTTACACTGAAAGGTTTATTAAGTATTGGAATGGGTTGTCGAGGGAAGTGGTTGAGGCACCATCCCCGGAGGTATTCAAAAGATGGGTTGATGTAGTGCTTAGTGACATGGTTTTATTTTTGTCAGAGTTAGTTTTATAGTTGGACTAGATCATCATAAAGATCCCTTCCAACCTAGAAAATTCTATGATTCTATGATTCTAAATCAAACATAGTGATAATGATCATGGGAGATTGAATGTGAGTTGTAATGCTTTCTACTTTTATATTATAAAGTTCAGCTGAAAAATATAGGAAATCTCTGAAAATAAATGGGAAAAATCTTTATTAACTTATTCTCTTTTATATTCTTAGATGTAAATCTTTTCCATATACATATATATATATAAATACATATATGTATATATATTGTTCCCCTGGTCCAGAAGAATCCTGAATTCTGTGAAATAAAAATTAAACATAAAAAGATTTCATGAGTTGGTAACATTTTTTATCTGATCAATTAATAATTAATTTTAAAATGTGTATCTTTTTTTTTTTTTTTTCCTAAGTCCTAAGATGAAATAAATTCCCAAGTGGAAGATCATTTCAATCACATATCTAAAACTTAAACAAGTAAATAAGCTTGAAAATGTTTTACCGTTTAAGACAAAGGAATTTGTGAATACTTTATCTATTCATATTGCTTTCAATAAAACGTTTTTCTAAAGAAATAGAAGTTCATTAGAAAAATCACAGAGTGTTGGAAGCAATTGCATAAATATAAACAGTAAGAATGTTAAACCAAGGAATTTTAGAAGGAATCTATATTCTCATGGCTGCTGAAGGCTAGTACTGCTGATAAAGTGGATCAACTATAAACTATATTGAAGCAAGTTTAAAATGTCCTCAGTAACTTCTGGAGCAATGTCAATGAGTAATGCTTTAATACTTAACAGTTTTGTTCAAAACCTGAGAATAGGGTTGGTGATGGTCTGATTTCCTTTAGAAACTCTCCTATTTTTGCAAGGCTAGTTCAGAGCTTGATACAAAATCTTGCAAACTTTTTGATTCCTGCTTTCACACTCTAGTGATTCCAAGATGACTATGCCTATTCTAATTAAATATTTGCCATGCTTTATTCAGTATAGACTATAATATTTATGTGTCCATAATTAAGATGTGACATAATTCAGAGCCAAAATTCAACTTCTAGATCCTATCCAAGCTACCGAGCTTCTCAGCCAGGGTTTGAAGGTAGTTTCAAAATCAGGTATTGAATAGATCACTTCTGATCATCAAACCTCTGAAAGTGCATAGCACTTTCTCAAAAGTGCGGGTTACTTCCACAAAAAAAAAGGTTTATATGCTTTTGATCATCATCTATACCCATATAACCCCATCCTAGACACGAGGAAATTAGGGTTTTGCTGCTGTCATCACCAAACTTTGTCTTGAAACAGAACCCTGAGGGAGTCAAAAACAAGTCCCAAAGTTTAGATAGTAGAAAGACAGATGTGCAAGGGAAAAATAAGTGGCATACCTGCTTTCTTCATAAAATCAGCTGTCTCTTGCTGTCAAGGAATTCTTCTTAGATTCCCTTTTCTATGTGTGGCTGCATCTCAACATTCCCTTGTTTTGTACATCATTTATCACTATCAGCACTGGGAGCTACACCAGCATCTGCAAGATATGTAGTATGTTTTGGATGAAAGCTCTCCCTGTTACTTTTAACAATGCCCATTGTTCTACATCCCCAGAGTTCTGCACTTGTCTTTGGTGGTTGAAACAACATTCCCAGCTGCAGATTTTGAATAAATATTAGACAGATAGCAAACATATTATATATAAGCTTTACATGAATTTATATTTTAAGTCATAGTAATGTAAGTTTTAACATTCTTTATGAGTATCTAAATTAGGAGCCTTTGTTATTTATTGTCAGAAGGTATCAGAGGAAAGATGATTACTGTCCTAAACTTTCCAGTCAATAGAAAATCAGGTATTTCTGATTCAAGATATTGCTGTATTAAGTGGTCACTTAATACACACTGGTTTATTTCAGGCTTCAGATCTCAGACCCAGGAGGCTCTGACACTGTAGATACATTGCTGACAGCAATTCCATCCATGCTGCACTTTGGTAAAAGAAACTTTTTTCATCAAAAGCTAACTACATAGCTTTGGTTGCAATATGATAACTCCTCTGGTACAAACTACCCTATCACCTGCACTATTCAGTCTTCAGAAGTGATGGGCATGAGGAAATTTCCTGATGCATAGAGAGGTCTGACTCATCTCTCACCATGCCATCTAAGCAAGCTGTCTGCAGCTGCTGTGACAGAAAGAAAAACAGCTGAGGTCCATAAGAAGGATACTGCCTCAGGATCTCTGTGTTCCTTGTTTGGGAGTCACATGTATCCAAAGATAAGAAGGTAAAGTAATTCCTGAATTTCTGTTCTGTCTTTGACATTGGAAGTTTCTTCTGGAGGCATCCTAAATGGGAAACTACAAATTTGTGTTTTGACAGACAAGTGTTGTGTTTCCCTTAACTTTTCAATGACAGTTGCGGAAGAGAGAGATCAGCACTTGGTGATGGCATCCCATGATCCCATGGGAAACATATATATGTTTGCTTGAATGATTTTGATAATAAAACTAAGCATAGAATGAAAATCAAGCTAGGATGGTATCAGAAAAAATGTGTTGAAGCACCTAATTTAATGGCTTATGGTCTGACTTGTTCTTTTGAGCAACTTGCCTTTTCTCATTGACACTGACATAAATGAGATGACTAGAACCTGACATAATGGTTATGTTTACAGTTGCTGAAAGACATTTCTACTGCAGAAGAATCTGTCAAAAAATTGCAATTTACTCTTCTGTTAATTTTAAAGTCTGAAAGTTGATGAGAAGGCACTTAACAGCAACTGTTGAAGGTCCAAGAGAGCTAGTCCTTTTTCTTTTGTTTATTCCCAGCTCCATTATGTCAACAAAATAGTTGCTACATCTTTGTTCTTATGAGATGATTTTGTTGCCTTGGATTTCAATAGCTATTCTGCAGTCTCCATAAGAAAGGTTGCCAAAGAGAACTGATCTTCCACTTAATTACAGGCTGTTTCTCATCCTTGTATCATACCTCTGCATATTTTCTGATACATCACTCATACATCATGTGCCAGTTTAATGCTATATATGAATTGCTCCCCTTTATTTTTTTTACAGAACTCGTAGATGGAAGGCTATGGCAGTAAATGCTTTAGTCTTGCCCTGAGGTGTTGCCAACTGAGAAGTGATATCGAGTTCTGCAATCCAGTGCAGTTTCCATGTCCGCCACCTTTGAGATACATGTTTTGTCCAAAGTCTTGGCAGGTTATATAATGAATCGGGTCTGTTTATCATGTGATTTATTTCAGACACTGTCAAGTGGATTTATTAATGCTAAGTGCAGTGGGAAGCCTTGTGATTATCATTTGTATGATAAAATGAGATAGATAATAAGATAGCCAAATAGATAGGGATTTATGCATGGATAGGAGTAACTATTCCTGAAATAAAATGCTTACAATCACAATGTCATCATAGGCTGCAGTATTTTAAATTTGGGTTGGAAATAACATTCTTAAGCCATAAGATGTTACCGTCTCTGAAAGTAATTTTGACTGGAGTCCTTGAGCCCAGAGTGAAAAACTGGCTTTTATTGCTAATGTCCAGTTGACTCATGAGCAAAGCAAAATGCTTGAGAGACACTATGGACAGAGAGCACCCACATGAGCTTTCTGCAGCTTTTTCTCCGGGACCATCAATACACAGGTCCTATAATTCCACATTCTTAGACTGAAAGGAGACACAGCAGAAATATGTTTGAACATCATCTGCTTGCCTGACCTTACTGGCATCAGTGCTTAAGTCCTGAATCAGTTCAGAAAAGCATCATGATGATATATAAATGTGTCCAAGCTATGTGGGCTCTGCTAGGCAGTCTAATCAGACCAAAGTTTTGCTATTCCTCAGTGGTGCAGCTTTGCTTACTCACTTTGACCTTCAGTCTCTGAGGCTCCTGTAGTGTAAAAGGTAGAGAGACTACACTGAGAGCAACAAATGAATGCTTACTTGCACATTAATTTATATTTTCTTCCCTTCTTATGACTCACTCTCAGCACTTTTAATATATAAAATTGCAAAAAGGTTTACTTTCTGTTAGGAGTCTTTTTTTTATTTCTTTGGGCTTTTTTCAGATTCATTTAACAAATTCATTTCATATTCAGAATCTACTAAAAGTCCATTGCTTTGGAGGAGTTTAAGTGGTAAAAGGCAAATGTTAAAAGGTTTTCACTGGAGAGCTTTTCTCTGTGTTTCTGCAGGTGAAAGTCAATTTCAATGGTTCTGAGTGGCTGTTGCAAAACTGAAGCACTGGTAAAAGGAGGGTGAAAGCATCTAAACTGAATCACTGATGTTTTCCTTGTGTACTTACCAGAAGTTTTAAACAAATGTTGACACCCAGAATCTTCCCAGATGTTCATTATGGAAGATGCTGCAGCTCTCTGTGAGGCAATCAATACAAGAAGATAGTTTGTTGGTTGTCTTTACTGTAAAAACAATCCCCGCAAACCATTTTTATCCTCTGCAATGCCTCAAACAGACTATCGGGTAATTGCATGGAAAGGTTCTGATCATTGAAGTTATAGCCTGTTGGGAGTGTGGGTGTTGACATGAATATTTTACTGTTCTCTTTATGGTCTTTAAAGCTAAAAGATTATTTATTTGTCTGCTTGTGACTTTAAATTTCCACTGTGAGATGAAGGGGTTAATTTTTTCCTCCTTTTTCTTTGGTTCAAACCCAAAATTTTACTGTGAAGTATTTAGAAAGAGAACAGCAAGCACAGCCTTAGCAAAACTAAGATAGGATTTCCCTCACTTATTTCTTTAATAGAGACATCAATCTCTTTGTCATAGTTTTGTTGCTATACTTATAGGCCAAACTTTTTTTTTCCAGGCAGAGGAACTGTAACTTGCTGATTCCCAACTGAAACACTAAATGGAAACTGTTTCAGCAGGGAGTATGCTGTATTTAAAGGCGCAGTGAACACTCAATTCTCTTTTTTTTGTCATATTTATAAACTTCTCACTTCTTGTTTGTTTTTTTTTTTTCTATCCCATTTACTTTACAAGTCTGTGTATGAAACGCTGATGCAGTCTTCCATTTAATATAGCATGTATGTGAGAACTACTCCTACAGCCAGTTTAAAAATAGTGATAAACTGGGGAGCAGACAACAGCTTATAGTCACTGTAGCTAATGCTACCTTGAATATAGACACATCTTGAGAGAAAGTATGATTTTACTTAGAATAGTTTGTCTCTAAGCTTTATTTTTCTTTTTCCCTGGATTTAATGGCTCAGAGGTGTTTGTTGTCCTTTATTTGATCTCTTCAGAAATACCAGGGTATGCAGGTTCTGCTGATGCACTATGTTAATTCTAAATGAGGACTTCTTGGAAACTCTTACCTCATTTTTCTGATGGCCCATAGATAATGGCTTGCTCTTTTCCAGAAATCTACAGAAATCTTGTTACCTCCTAACAAGGTTCTTATGTATTATTTTTTTAATCACAATAATTTTAGAAATTACCTGTATTTATGTATGAATAAGTAGCAAATAAGTTAAAATAGTTAGGCCTCTGCAGTATTTGCATCTATCTATCCAAAACTTTTATATGTACAGACCATTTTAAAGGTGTTTGTTTTGCTTTTTTTATAGTGATTATGCTGTTTGACCATTTTAGATAAGTTTACTCATATGCTTAAAATTCAATGCTGTTATTACTGCAGTGTTTCTTACACAGTAAGTAGTTTCATCAGGTTCTTTATATTTTTCTTCCTTTTAAGCTTATCCCAAGTATGAAACCTCATTTAAAACTCTAAATATATTACAGCCAACACTGCAGAAAAAAAAAAAAAAAGGACAAACATTGTGCAATTTTATGTTAGTCTGATTTAATAAATCAGTAATCTTTGAATTTCTGAGTATCTGTTTACTACATAGAGTTATTTTATATAGGACCATCTTCAGGCTAAAATTGAAAATTTTCCTTCAGAAAAATATAATAGAAATTTCAATGTGAATATTCAAAATTCTGTTTGCTGCATTAGAGAAGACAAACATTAGAGAAAACAAACAATATTGACTTTTGAAGACAGAAAATTTTACTTCAATTTTTAGTAATGGTAATAGAATTAATGGTCTGGATACAGTGATGGTGAAGACTGTGGCTTTTTTTATGGAAGTCTCTGAAAGTTCATTACTCCAGAATTTTCAGATGTAATTCTTGCATGCTAAATAACTGATACTACTTCAATATTCAGTTATTTTCTATATATATTGAGCAACAGACACACATATATATATATGTAATAAATACATATAAACCACATTAATCTCTAACTTGTTTCTCATTTATGAAAGGGAAAATGTACTGCTCTTCTCAGCCAAAATCTCAGGATACATCAAGATGAGTCTGTCACACATGGATAGATGGAAGGATCCTAATCAAAAAGTACTTCAGAACTTGTCAATTAAATATCTGAGCTTTGAGAATGGGTCATGTAACATTCAGTTTCCCTACAATCTACAAGTGGAGTAAAATACTACATAAGAAAACTGTTAGATTTCTAGCAGATTGAGAAAACATTCTTGCTTTCATTTTATAAAATGCCATGCTTTTACTGAACAGTTACACTTTGTGACTTACAAAGTAAAGGACTTATAAAAAGTCCCTTACTTACTCTTTACATGCTTTAAATGAACTTCTGCTTCTTTTTTCTATTTTGCTACTTCTTGTTTTAACTTACCTTCAGCATACAGACTACTATTTGTTCAATGTGTAAAGTTCTCAGAAGTCATCTATTTTTCAGTGTCTCCAGAAGAGTCTGCATAGTTAGTGTTTCAAACTCTGCCCAAATAAATTGCAAAACTCTCTGCACTGAGATCTAGAGAGTATCATCTTCCCCTGCTGTTGTCATCATGGGGATCTCAGACCATTACCAAACATCCAGGAGAGATAGGAACAACACTGAATAAATGCCAAATTGCTTGCTGTGATATTTAATATCATATTCAAAGGGCAGCAGATTTCTTGTCTGCATATGAACTATGATAAATCTGCTAGAAAAAGCAGATATTAAGATTCAGATTTCATCCTTGTCACTCACTCTGCAGTTCTGAGATTTTACTATGATTTTGCTAAGGTTTGCTAATCTTAATCCTTGAAACCAATAAAATTTTTTTTAAAATCTGTGACCTTTCCTATTCCACTAGACTACATGTATTAATGTGTTCTTCATAAAATAACAATATGTTACTAATTTTACTAAGTTTCTGCAAAAAAAAAAAAAAAAGATACGTTCACTGTAAAGTATGTATTCCTACCTGAAGTTTTCCTTACAGTTATTTTTGTCTTTATTTGTGGTTTAGGAGTTTTTTATCTAATGAAAGATTATTTTGGTTTAGATTACCTTGTTCCCTGTAAGTTAAAATGGAGGAAAGCAGTGACAAACATTGACAATTCTAAATAATTTTTGTTACTGCTTTGGAATTTCACCGCTGTTTATATTTAGGCTTCCTTATTTTGCAACACAAATTTGACCACATATTTTCAAAATGTGATTTAAAAATGCTGTGATGAAAGATGCTGTGATCTCAGAAGAACCTTTCTTGCTACAAATGGGAAAAAATTTAAATTATCCCCAATGTACACTAAACATTTTCAGCGTCCCCGAAAGAAAAAAAAATAGAAAAGAATATAATACGGTACAATACAGTACAGTACAATACAATAGAATAGAATTTTTGTTGAAAGGGCCCTAGAATGGGGATATTGTCCAACTACTTAACCAATTCAGGCCTGACCAAAAGTTAAAGCATGTTACTAAGGGCATTGTCCAAATGCCTCGACCACCCTCTCAGTAAAGAAATGCTTCTTAACATCCAGTCTGAACCTTCCCTGGTGCAGCTTTGAACCATTCCAGTCCTGCCACTGTATACCACAGAGAAAAGCTCAGCATCTCTCTCTCTACTTCCCCTCCTCAGGAAGTTGTAGAAAGCAATGAGGTTGTTCCACAGCCTCCTTTGCTCCAAACTAGACAAATCCAAAGTCCTCAGCCACTCCTTATAGGACATTTATTCCAGTCCATTCTCCGGCATTTTTACCCTCTTCTGGATGCATTATAGGACGTTTACGTATATCTTAAATTGTGGGGCCCACAACTGCACACAATATTCAAGGTTAGGCCATGCCAACACTGAATACAGCCAGATGTAGCCCTATTTGCTAGAACCATTTGAGCTCTGTCCTTTTAGACAGTTCTTCACCCAGCACACTGTGAATTGAAAGCAGTACGGTTCTGAGGTTATAAATCCTTTGCATGGAAAATGCAATTTCAAGAGATTTCAAAGAAAATAGCCATAACATAGTGTGCTATGCTCTGGTTTTCCAGTGTACAGAAAGGAGTTTAGTTTGTTTCCTTTTCTCTTTTCCCTTGATTAATGTTAATGTATTCACATGACTAACCCTGGTTAATACTCACCGCTCAAGAGTAGTAGAAGGTATAGATTTATAAAGCAAGATATCATGGTCCCCAGCTGTTGCTATTGTTGATAGTTAATGTTGTCAGACTGCCTAGACACTCCAGTCATGTATGTGGGTTCCAAGTGTCTAAAAGCCCTCCAAAAGATGGTCAGAAAACAAAAGCATAGTATAACACACTGCGGTAATTTTATACAGTTAATGTAAAATTCTTCAGGTCTACCTGCAGATCTCTAACCTGTCTACCTGTGATGTTGTCTAGTCATCTCATAATCTATCTCCCTGTTGGAGAATATTTATCAGTAATATAAATATTAATCCCTCAGTTTTGAGATTTAGAAGAATTGAATGACTTCCCTAAATGGTAAAAGGCTGAGAAAGAGCAAGAAATAGAACTTCCCCCTTTCTTTTTAATTTAAATAATAAGGCTATTAATAGCACTGCATTTGTAGCTAAAATGTAGTTAATTGAGAGGGGAAAAAAATTTAAAAATTTTACAAATTCAGCAATATACCTAAATTAAGATAAATTTTCTTCACTTTTTTTTTTTTCTGATTCTATCACACATTGTAGAAAATGAGGCTGCATGCATAGCAATGATATCTGCAGTGCTTGTAAAATAATCAGGTTTTTGACCTTAATTCACAGACTCTTAGAGTGTAGGTTATCTTGCAAAAACTGTATTCTATTTGGTCTAATTTTGCTTTCTTGTGGTTTAAAAGTGCTATCACTTCATGTATCCTCTCCCCCTCCCCCCAAGTTTCATGATTTAGAAGCCACTAAGAAGTGTAATTGTCTCAGTAAATTTACTGTTTTGTACTATTAATATTTTCCCATATTTCCAGAAAGATTTCCACACTTCTTTTTTTTTTTTTTTGATATCTGCTTTAGGAGCACAGAAAGTCATCCATGGCTGTTGTTCAGCTGCTGTGCCACATATTCCGAAGTTCATTCCTTTCCCTCATTTTTCTTAAACTTTGGGTCTTTGTTAAACAACAAATGCTTCATTTTTCTAGTGTAGCTCGCACATTTGTTCAGCACCTAAGAATCAACAGTGAAGTTGGGAAGAAAGCAAACTTGTTTTCAGTTCTGGATGACCTTATTTTCTGATCATTCTGTTTCATGACAGCAAGTAAGGCTGACATCACTTCCACTAAAGACTCATAACGCTGATTTTATGTACAAGTAATTGTGGTTGCATAGACAGTGTCTGGTTCTGGAAATTAGAAACTTGAAAGAAAGCACTGTTTTTTACTTTTTGTGAATCATTTGCCTAAATGACTAATTTGCCTAAATAGCCATTTTTCATCTTCATTATAAATATAATGCATTCAAAATATTTTTGAATATTAAAAATACTTCAAAATATTAAAATATTTTTAATAGTCCCTGCTAATTCTATTTCTGACAGAAGAACAGGTTGATTACTTCTTCAATTGGAGGTGGTTTCTCTCTCTAGGAGGAAGTGGAGTATATAAGTGTTTTCTGTGCTACAAAGTAGATTTTCTGGTCTCCTGTGGGTTTCTCTGCTTAGGAAAATAGGTTATGTTTGGTGCTGGCTTTCATTATTGCTATTCCTGGGTCCATTCTTATTTTCTAGTGTTGATATTTTTCATCTGTAATTCTGCAGCAGTGGCAGATGATTGTTTTTCTGGTTTAGATAATATAATCGAATAGATCAGTGTCTTAAGGAATACTATCATCTCAAAAATTACTTCTGTTTGAAAACATTGAGCTTGCTTTTGTTATAACGTACAAGAAGCAGACTATATTTCTATAAAGAAAGGAGACTGGAGCATAATCTAATTCTTTTCAGTATGTTTAATCTATGCATTTTATAGCACTTTATCTACAGTCAGTTTCAGTTTCTTGTGTAATGTGTGCTAGACAGACTCCCCTGTTTTTCTGTTACTCTTATAGAAAGGATAATAATTTTAGTAGGAAATCATTGCTCTAAAACTACAAAAGGTGAAGGGGACATTAACTAGAATATACAATAACCAAAATTAATTTTAATATGCTTTTTTTTGATTGGATATATTTCTGTTTGTCAGTCCTTGTTAAGTAAGATAATATTTTCAGAAATTTCAGTGTGAATAAGCTGTTCCTTATTTCCTCTGTACATTAAAAAATCATGCATTTTTCAGGATTTAATTATTTAAATTATTTAATACTTTTTTTTCATCTGAAACATCAGTTTCACAGAAGAGTCAACACTTCCTGCATACAGAAAACGTATGTGTACTTGAATGTATATTATCTAGCTATGTATAATTTCACATAAATTTCCTTAATGTAAATCTTGATATTGAACTCCTATAGGCAGATGAATTTTAATGCTTAATGTGCAGGTTTGTACGTGCTTAATGTTCAGTTAAGAAAAATCAAGGGACACTTACATGCATAAAATTATGTCATTAAAACCTCTGTATTACCCCTTGACAGTGCATCTAATTCCAAATAATTTTAATAAACAAAAACTTTTAAATGGTTGTGTCATAGTGACCAAAAGAAATACTTCTTTCTCTCTCTCTTTTTGATTGAGTGCTTTCTTATTTTTTCTAATTACTTACTGTTAGAATCCAATCAATGTTTTTTCTTTTGTATATAGAGAGGAATTGGTCTTTTGCATAAATTATACCATATCAAATCCATCTTTAACTTCATAGCCTTCTAGTGATCTTCCAACATAACAACTATTCAATGTATTAGGGAGAGTCCTTCTCCTGTAAGTTAGAAAGAGCAATCAAAGTATGATCATGTGAAATAGAGGGAAAGCACTTTAGAAATTAGGCAAGGGGCCCTACAGAAGCCTTTAAATGATAGACAGAAAACAGTATATCACAAACAAGAGATCAAGAGCTTATTTGACTGGAAAAGAGAAGGAATGTGAGTTAAGACCTGCTGTGAGTTGGAGCACAGTAGCTCCACAGAAAGGCAGGGGACTGAAGCTGAGAAGGATTTGTCCTGAATTAGACCAAATCTAGTTCATTTGAACCAACGGATGAATTCTCAACACGACTGGCCTATGATTATTTAGGAGTTGCTTTTAAATTAATTTCTGATTTTATGTAAGAATTGAAGACAACATGGTTAAGACATAATACGAAACATCTGAAATCCATGCACTTCAGCTGGGAACATACTTCACAGTGAAACTGTGTTGAAAAATATACACTGAAAATTAAATTAAATGAAAACATCTGTGGGTGTTTCTATCAGGTTGTATGGGTTTTTTGCTTACATGACTATCATACAACAACCAAACAAGAAAATACAAGACATATGTCCTGAACCCCACGGTTCTCCAGAGTGCAAATGCCGCATTGAAAGACTAGGTTTCTTCCTTTATTTTTTTAAAGTTCTCCACACATTCACACATTCTTTTTTGTTTTTCTTTTTTCTTTCAAATTGCAGTAGCAGAATATATAATATACATTATCTTAATGTTTTAAAATAATTGTTGAGATGGTGAACAGCATTAGTTCTGTTTATTATTTAAAGTAAAGAAAAAAATAATCCATGATTTATGGATGTCTTAACTGCTGTAGTGCTATTTGTTCAGGTTTGAAGGGAAAGATATCTGTTACTAAACTAATTTAAACTAATGGGGAAAAAAGTCAAACAAGTGCGCAGGCTGTTAGCTCTCTTTTTCAGATACAGAACTCAGTGTCCTGGTATCTGCCCAACATTTGCACCAAAGCCATACATGCGTCATTTTATCGTGGAACCAGAAACCAAGGACCCACCATTGTCAGGGATATACTTTATTAAAAGCTACAGCCTGTCAGTGTAATGGAGGCACCAATTCCTTTGGACTGTTTTTATGAGGAAATTATTTTTATCCCTTCACCATGTGGGTCTATTTGTCCCTTGGTCTTATATCCTTTCTGGAATAAAATTACAGTTTCATAAAACAGCACAGTGGTATTCTACCTACATAATTAGAATTCAATGTGAAATGCTGTAGCCTATTATCAAGAAGTGATACTTGTGTTTAATTGCTGATTATAAAATAATAATAAACATCCATCGATAAAACTTTCATAGGCTAAACATTGTAAAGGTATGTGCAAATAATATACATTGTGTAATTACTAAGCATACATTCAGGCTTCTCTAATTTCATAAATTTTGCTAAATCTTTGGTATTATTTCCTGACTATATCAAAGATTATTTCAGCTGCATTAGGATAACTTTTTTCTGCAAATGCTTGAGGTAATTTCACTCTCTGCATCCTCCTCGAAAAATACAATGCTGCGATTTTTATACTAGACTATCTTCTTGCATACTGTAAAACTTCTTTGATTAAGGCTGGATGAATCTCACAATATCAAGACTGAAGTTGACTGAGATTGAATAATGTCTCAAAATGTTAATGATTACCTGCTTTTAACTGAGAATATTCCAACGGTGAATTTAGTGACTTAGTGAATTTAGGACTTAGTGATTTTACTCCTAGTTAGAGACAAGATAATAATTATATATTTATATATAATTATTATTCTTTGTTGATCTAGGCAATACAGAGATTGAGAGAAGACTGAAGTAAAAATTATCCCAGAAGTTTGACTTGAGTTTCCACAGGGATTAGGTCTATGTCTTAGTCACTCTGTATGGCTCTCCTCACTGTTGATAAATGGTATATTTTAAAATTAAGTATAATATATACCCCCTCCACATGCACATTAGAAATTTTAGGATACCTAAACTAACAGTTAATCACAAAGTTTGCTAATAACTGATTGCCTTTTCAGTAAACTGTGAGTTTCTGTTAGATTAAATTTGGTTATACAGGGTTGTATCAGTAATCTCACTGGATTTTAGACTCTGCCCCAAATTCATGAAGCGTATTATTAAATACAGATATGGCAGCTGCTCTCTTGGCTGACATAACAGGAATTTAACCAATGCCAGATCTAAAAGCATAAACTATTACTGTTATAGCAAAATGGTCAATGCGCTGTCAGCAGGAGCTATAAGAAGTTATATCCTCTCTGTAATGACTGTAGAGGCTACTTACAGTGTAGTCTCGCCAATGGATTGCTTATTTCCATTTCCCAAAACAAGCTCAAAAAATTGGAAAATAGATCTGCAACAACTATTATAGGAGCTTAGATGCCTAATGCATATGTGAGAACTTACATGTAGAAACATAAATTTATGAGCTTAAATTCAATGCTGAATTTTACCTTGATTTTATAACTGTAAATACTTCAGAGCAGAAGAGTGCTGTGAACATTCAGTGGCCCTTGTAGAGCTCTCTGAAGCCATGACATATTTCCTTCCCCAGATGGTAACCTAAGAAGAGATTTTTTTTATTCAAACTGATGTTTTCTGTTATATCTCTGCAGGAATTTTCAGAGACAGCTCGATGAAATTCTGCTGTCAGGAGGTAATCTACTGCAACTGAAATTAGATAGATTTAGTAGTTGTACAAAGAAGGTGAGGAATTAATTTCAGAGAAAACAAGAATAACCTTTTCAGAAATCAAAACAAATCCCTAAGAAGAAAGGAAAAAAAAAGGTGAGGAGGGTGTTTACAGAGCTTAACGATATTTTTTCCTTCATCTTTCCTTTTTTTTTTTTTTCATCCAGAGTTAAATACAGAGTGCTAGCTACATATTCTCATGGCTGATTATAGAAAACTTTATTATAGGCAAAGTACATGGAAAGCACACAGGGGTTTCCTTTTTGTTTGTTTGTTGTTTATTCATTTGGTTAGTTGCTTTTATT
>BJBW01008605.1:142098-166097 GCA_004320125.1 Scolopax mira | reverse complement strand
TATTGCCTGTGACTTGGGAGAAGAGACCAACCCCCACCTCTCTCCAACCTCCTTTCAGGTAGCTGTAGAGAGTCATAAGAAGCCTCCTCTTCTCTAGGCTAAACAACCCAGCTCCCTCAGCCTCTCATACAACTTATTCTCCAGACGCCTCACCAGCTTCATTGCCCTTCTTGGACTTGCTCCAGTACCTCAATGTCCTTTTTGTGGTAAGAGGCCCAAAATTGGACACAGAACTCGAGGTGGGGACTCACCAGTGCTGAGTACAGGGGAACGATCACCTCTTGGGTCCTACTCACCACACTATTCCTGATACAGGCCAGGATGCTGTTGGCCTTTCTGCCCACCTGGACACACTGCTGGCTCATGTTCAGCCTGCTGTCAACCAACACCCACAGGTCTTTCTCTGCCGGGCAGCTTTCTAGCCACTCTTCCCCAAGTCTGTAGTGCTGCCTGGGGTTGTTGTGACTCAAGTGCAGGACCTGGCACTTGGCCTTTTTGAAACTCAGTTTGTTGGTCTCAGCTCATCCAGCCAGTCTGTCTAAATCCCTCTGCAAAGTCTCTCTACTCTCCAGCAGATCGACACTCCCACCCAACTTGGTAGTGTCTGTGAACTTACTGAGGCTGCACTCAATCCCCTTGTCCACATCATTGATAAAGTGCCCCAGTACTGAGCCCTGGAGGATACCACTCGTGACTGGTTGCCAACTGGATTTAATTCACCACCACTCTCTGGGCCCAGCCCTCCAGCCAGTTTTTAACCCAGTGGAGAGTATACCCATCTAAGCTATGGACCACCAGTTTCTCCAGGAAGAGACTGTGGGACTTGCTAAAGTCCAAGTAAACAACATCCACAGCATTTCCTTCATCCAGCAAGTGGGTCACTTTGTCATAGAAGGAGATCAGGTTTGTCAAGCAGGACATGCCTCTCGTGAACCCATGCTGGCTGGGCCTGATCATCTGGACATCCTTCATGTGCTGCATAATGGCACTCAGGCACTCAGAAGGTTCCATCACCTTCCCAGCACTGAGGTCAGACTGACAGGCTTGTAGTTCCCTGGATCATCCTTCCGATCCTTCTTGTGGATGGGCATCACATTTGCTAGACACCAGTCAGCTGGGACCTCCCGAGTTTGCCAGGACTGCTGGTAAATGATAGGAAATGGCTCCGCAAGCACTTCTGCCAGGTCCCTCAGAACCCTTGTGTGAATCTCATCTCAGCCCTAGACTTGTTTGTATCTAGGGCAGGTAGAGCACTTTACAGAACAAGGCTAATCTCTAACTGAAAACATTATATTTCAATCATCTCTTTTGCTATCATTTTTTAGTTATCCACCCAGAAATAATAAAAGTTTGGAAAAAAAAAAAAGAAAGATGCAAGTCTGTTGAAAATGAGACTCATCAGGAACTTGCTAATTAATTTTAAATCGAAATGTATTAAACACGTAGCAGGCACCTTGATGTTTGTATCAATCTCATGGAAATACCTCTTTAGTATCTGGCTAGTAAGGAGATGAGAAAGACTGGAATTATTCCAAATCTAACAAATTAGAAATAGTCAGGAAAAACATGGCTTTTCAAAAACTTTTAAAGGCCCCTTGCTGAAGTCTTAAAAAAATTATAACGCCATTGATTAACAAGAAAGATGCTTATGAATTCTTAACTGTTCTAATATGAGAAAAAAAGGCCAGAAAAAAAGGCGAGGGTTTACAAGCAGATGGTGTTTATGTGTAAAATGTATTACCTCCAGAATATCAAAAAGATCAATAGTGAAACCTAAGCTATTTAATAAACTCCTAAGGGATACAGAATAATTTGTGTATGCTGACATCTATTTTCTAATGATAAAAATTTACTACAATAATACAATTTTTAACATATTTTTATAAAAATATCCTGCAAAGATAAAAATGTTATTGAAAACTATCTTATTATAGTGGTCAATAAAATGTAACCTAAAAATCAACAACAGCAAATGAAAAGAAACACACATGAAAAAATTTTAAAAATTTAAAAATGTGCCTATATACAGTGTGATAGGATAGGCCTAACATTTAGGCCCAGGAAAGTACTGCTGAGAGCTAAAGAACAATCATAAAACATGTTAGGAATCATTATGAAGGAATTCAAAACCAAATTGCCACTCTATCACTTAAAGTTTATACCGTACTGTGCTGGGTCTGGTGGGTAAAGGGTTAATTGTTCCCAGGACCTAGCAGGGACACAGGTATTCCATCCCATTTGAGCCACGCCCAGGGGGAGGGGCCTGAGCTAGCCGGGGAGGGGGAGGGACAGGAAGTGACATAAAAGGGGGAAGTCCTGCCCCCGGGGCAGAAGGAGTAGGGAGAGCGGTGCGCTCTCGGTCTGCTCGCAAGCGGTGGTATCGTGATGGCGGTTGTATAATCCTCTCTCCATGCTATCGTTGTTATTTCCTGTGGCCTTTGCTGTTTTGTTAAATTGCCTTTGTCTCAACCCACGAGTTTTAACTTCAATTTTTCCCTCCCGGCCATGTGGCTGGTGGGGGACTCTGATTTGTGCGAGCAGCTGCCACGTGGTCCTTTGTTCCCATCTGCGTTCCCAAACCACGACAGGTACTTATGCTTGAAAGCCACACACAATCCTGGTCACTTCCTATTAAAGATGGTGCAGCAGAATGAGCAGGGTACAGAGAAGGGCAAGACAAATAATTAGAAGCACAGTATAGCTTCCACAAGAGAAGTTTCCTTTAGCTTGGAAACAATGACCTAGGGGGATTTTTGAAAGGTATGTAAAACACTAACTGTCAGGAAAAGGTGGATAACGAATGATTACTTATTTTTCTCATAACAGAGAAGCTTGGACAAAAGAGATAATTTTATCAGTAGTTTTAAAACCAATAAAAAGATTATATCTTTTTTTACATACAGTTTATAATTAAATTATAGATCTGTCAGAAGATATTTTGAAGTACAAAAAAAAAAGTCATTAAAGAACTTTATGGGGAATAGACACCTTGACATTAAATAAAATTGCCCAGACAAAACCTATTACTGGTGTAGTTCCTAAACATTCAGTTGAGGAAAGTTAGAAGAGTGATCTCTTTACAGTTTCTCTCAGCTTTGTATTTTTTTTTTTCCTGAAGGTTCTTATTATGGGAGAAAAGGTGTTAGACTAAATGGTTTGTCTCTCTATGCCAGTTCCTACAGTCTTAACTTTCAATATTTTTCTGTATTGATAAAGATTATCTTGAGGGTAATTATAAATCTTCTTCAAACAGTTTTTTACTATTTTTAACTATTTGTGCTATCTGAATATGAATGTTAACATTTTTTACCTAGGAATACTAATAAGTTACAATGTTACAGATGGTTTCAGGCAATTTTGCTTAGTAAAAAATTAGAAATCAAATTAGGAAGGCATGATTGAGTGTCCACCATTCCTTCTGTTTCTTTCTAGACCTGGGCAACAGCAAAGTCTGATCTCAGTAATTGTTATTTGGGCTAGCTGATAACAGCTATGTTTAAGAGCTGTCTGAGCAAAGCAGCTCCACTGGCCTTATTCATATAATGAGAAATTTAGACCTACATGGCTTGTTCAACAGGAGAATCTAGGCTCTTTATTCTCCAACACTGCCACAAGTTTTATGAGAACGCTCTATGAAATACAATACCTCTTTGCATTTTTGGGTGGTATTGAATTGGCACGCGCACACGTATTTCAATAAATTTATATTTTTTCATACCAGTTAATGAATGAGTTCCATTGTCTTTTATATACCAAATTAAAATTCAGTTAATAAATTGAGTCAAGAAGAGTTCTCATTCAGTGTGTTACTTTTTCCTATCAGTATTATATGCTATATCATAGATAGGATTTCTGTAAATCTGAAACTGTATAGAATAAATTCAGTAAGATAATTACTTTGTTATCACAATAGTGAGTATAAAACAATAAAATAAAAATGTTATTTTTTTTAATTCCTCTCCCATTACAAAGATAAGGTGATCTTTTCATGAAGATAACAGAGATTAATAAGCTTTGTATTATACCTTTGTAGAATTTGTGGCAAATTACAGGAAATTATCTAAATTTAGATATGACCACGCTACCATACACAGAAAAGAATATTAATGTCCTTTTCACAGTCCATCTCTAGACATGATAAAAGGTGGAATAAAAGCAAGAATTAACTATGGACATAATGAAGAATCGTGATTACTATCTTGTATTTTTCGTGCAGAGGAAACACTTTTCTGTCCTCTGCCTTGCCACCTTTGTTCCTTCTAGCAGGCACATATCCTAAAGGCCACCAGAACACATTTATTAATGATCATTTTTACTTGTGGTTTTAATCTCCTTGCCACTTTTTAAATTTCCGTATGTCCTAGTCCAAGTGTACACTGATGACATCCAGCATCAAAAGTATGAAAGTTTATTCAAAAACTAATATCATCTCCTGAAAAACATTTGTAGATCACAGTGACTTGGAGATGATAAAGATTAAAACATTTGGAATTAAAAAGGAAAATGAAAAATTTTAAAAAAAGACATCAAATATTGCTGTTTTGTAGAATAATCTTTGTGTTTTGTTTTGGGATTTTTTTCATTATTATTTTACCACTTACTGAGGAATCACATTCCTTTTATACTGAGGGGGGGAGAGTCAGAGGCAGTGGTCATATCATAGGACATCATGTGTTGCAAACTTGCTTTCAGTATAATAACAATTACACTTGAAGTAATACTCTTCCTTTACTAAAACAGAACAGTTCCAGTGCATATGAAGGAGAGTCTTTGTTAAAGACACTGACTGAATCAGTCTTTTCTGTATAACATTACAGTTCCTAGACTACTGCAATTGAGTCTTTGGTCTTTAATTTTGGATTCACCAAGAAATAGCTCCCTAAATCCTAGCCTGACTTTAAACAGTAGTGAAATGCAATGGTAAAATAAAAATAACTCACTTCAATAAAACAAAACCTAGAGGCAGACCAGAAAATGAGTGATGAATCCATGGGGCTTTAGGAAAATTGTGTGTACAACACTGAGATCAAAATTAGAAAGCTTTTGGTGTATTTAAAACCAAGAATCTTAAAGTGAAAGTTACAGTCCTAAATTAACATGTTAGAATAATTCTGGCGATAAAACAAACAGAAAGCAGAAAAGCAGAGATGGGCCATTTAGGCACATTATGCTTTTTTTCTTCTTTAGCAGAAGAACCAAGCTGCCAAACTGATTGCTGTTCATAAATATCTGCGGTACAGTTGGTCCCAGCACTGAGTATGACAGCTTTCAATAAAACATTCATTGTGATAGTTTGAGGTCTTCAGAGGTACATAAGATAGTTCCCAAACTGCACATTACATGCAGTTTTCTATTATACACTGCTCAAAATGTCCTTGACATTCAAGAGTTTGCCATACATTTTTTAACATGCATCACTCCAGGGTGTATTTGAAAATACCCTCCACTTGCCTTTAATAATAATGACTTGTCAAGTGGAATCCAGATCTTCGTTAATCTAACATAATATGGACTTGATGGTTTTTATTAACTGTCAAATGGAGCCCAATAGCCGTCAGAAATATTTTTCCCTTCTGTCATACATTTGTTCCCAGAGTGTTTCATTTCTGACCACTAATGTAAAAGGTTAATAAACTGCAGTATTAAATGTCATTAATATTCAATATGCATGGCAAGTGAGTAATTTTGCAGATTTTTTATTTTAAAGGTGTTGGGACATTAATGTGGCTGTTCTGCAGTCTTACAGAAGTGTGCCATGCTGCACGCATTGGCTAATTTGTGTGTGAAAAGTCTGTGAAGCATCTCTACCACATTAGACTCTCCCCGCCTTTATAAAAATTCACATGACCACTTCAGAAGCCTGAAGGGTTCATTTTGTTTCCAGTCGTTTTTCCTTCCCCCCTTCCCCCCACTTTTCTTTCTATATCAAGGTATCATTAATTTAAAATTCTTTCATAAACATTTTATCCTATGTCAAGCATAAAATTATGCTAGATAACAAAGAGAAGGAATGATTTTCAAATGTCTATTTGATGATTGCCGTTAGGAGGCTGGTTATCAATGCTTGTTTTCCTCTATATCGTTATGCCTCTTAAACAAAGAAACCAAGTTAACCCTTTCTATGACTATCAACCTCTTGAGCACCAGACAAACTTATTAAAAATTCACAAAGTTAGAGTACAGACTATCTTAGATTTGTCTGATAAAGGCAAAAAAATATTCTCATGAAAACTGTTCTGTATTTTTGTTACTGACACTGGCAAATGAATCTGACAAAAAAATCTTTAAAAGAGTTATGAACTAGAATAACCTGTTCTTCAAACGTATATATTGTAACTTATTTCTTTAGATTTTTCTTTAAGTTTCTGGAACCTAGAATATCTTCACCAACCAGGATGAAAAGAATATTATGTTCAACATATTTAACTGAGCATTACTTCTGTGTCTGATTCTACGTCTTTTTTAGAAACCACATTTGAATATTAGCTCAAACTAAAATATTTTTTTTTTACCTTTAAACTGACACAAAATTTTATATCAATCTAATCAGTAATAAAATGCATTTCTTGTAAACCTGAACATTTCATCCATGAGCCTTAGTGTCTATTGGTGTTGCTACATACCATTTCTCAGTTATCTCTCTAACACTGTCCACTGCTGGACAACATAATTTTCTAGTTACTCCCTGTCCAGTTACTTCAACAACAAAAAAACATTGACCTAGAAAGGTAATTGTGGTATATTCTGCTTCTGTGACTAGAAGCAATCATCAACATTACTGTGTTGACCATGTGAAAATCAGACAGATGAGATGTATCGATGTCTTTCACTGTATATTCACAAAATTTTAGAGGATAAATTGGCCTTGTTTACAAGTAAAATGCAGATGTTTCTCAATAAAATAGAAAAGAGACCCTTTGCTGGTCTCTTTTGTTGCTACTGAGCATTAAGGCTGTTTAAACAAAAAAAGAAAAACTTGCCTTTTGTGATTTTTTTTTTAGTTTCACTTGAAATGTGGAGAAATTAATGCTGACTAGGTAATTAAGGACTACACAAAGTCAGTTTAGCTTTAGACAATTTCTGAACTATGCAGGAATTTTGTTGGTTCTTTAGAAAGTTTCTCAGATGACAGAATAAAATAATCAATATCCTTTCCTTTTCTGAAAAGACGTTTGACCATTTAAAAGTCTAGTGTATTTATGGCTTAGTTAAAATCCAGTGTGCATTGAAAAGTGTGTCAACAGATCAAAGTCACACTATGATTGAGAGCTCTGGTGATGAGTGACACCTCCAGACCAGGTGATTATGAGAGAGCACCTAAGTGCTATTAACTTAATGAAGTTCCTGTTTCTAACTGCTTACTATCTTCTGTGAAGATAAGGTGGATTACTTGACCACTGTGAGTCCACAACAAAATGTGCAGTAGACATTGGTGCACTTGTGTAGAATTTTATACACTTTAGCACTATTTATAAAAAATATACCTATCTTTCTTAAGTATCTCAAAAATACTACTTTATGCAAAACTAATAGCAATAATACATTCACAGACATAAATTATTAATGAATAATAAAAATTATCTGTTTCCCATGGTCATTCAATCAGCTGACCATACACAAAAACTTATTTGCTCTTTGAATTACTGCTTACCAAATAGCACTTTTGACAGACATAAGAACTCAACACTGTCAATGACTTTCTTTCATGTTTCATATGGAAAATAAAATCCTGAAATGATGTTTGGAAAAGATGCAATAATTACTTTGCTACAAGATGGGGTGGTTGCATTGTATCATATCCTATTATGTTGTTAATTGGTTTGCACCAACATAAAGAAACCTAATCATGCAATGTGTTCCAAATGCAGGATATTCCATAGATTTGGTCTCATATTATCACATAAATTGACTTTTGATGATAGTATACGTAGAACTTGTTGTCAGCTTATATTATTAGGACCTGTCTCAGTGTTAACATGCCCTCTTCAAATGAAGAATAAGCCAGAAAATCATTCATTGGGTACTAACCATGTTAGAAATGACACAAGAAAATGAAAGTAATGAAAGGCACTATAATTAATACAGAGCGTGTAAGAATAGATGAAAAGTGTTTTTCCTGTTGTCTCTGTCCTTCTTCATCATTATCTACATTAAATTTCTGCGTTTAGTAAAGCGTGTTGGTATTTTAAAATAAAATATAAGGCTTTCATTAGACGAATACTAAGGACAAGATGCCTTCTTCTATGTTATTAAATGTCAATTTTCATTTTTCTCCCATGATGGAATCACAGTACTGTTGGTCCAAAACTGCCTCTGATCTTACTTGGAGTAGGGACAGTGGGAGCTTGTGTGTGGCACACCTTGTGAGAGCTTTTTTGTGGTTCCACTGTGTGGCACGCATGAAATATCCAATAAGTGAAGAGACAAGGAACAGGTAAATGACTTCTGAAATTAATTATATTGTAGTTAGGGTTATTAGGACAGAATGTTCTTTTACTTGAATACGGAGCAGCTCCCTGAAGTAAAGGGACTTATTCTGCTGAGCCATAAGGGCCTTGGTGTTTACAGCAGCAAAACAGAAAAAAAAAAAAAAAAAGAATCTAGTCCCCTACTCAGAACCAGGAATTTTCAGCTTCTACAATTTTTCTAAACTGTTTTTTAATCACTGACTTTCTTATTTCACATTTATGATAATTCTATGTGCCAACACTTCAGAAAGGAA
The DNA here is from genome assembly GCA_004320125.1 of Scolopax mira. NCBI lineage: Eukaryota > Metazoa > Chordata > Aves > Charadriiformes > Scolopacidae > Scolopax > Scolopax mira. The sequence continues at coordinate 157,375 of BJBW01008605.1, read as the reverse complement.
CTGAAGCTGCTGGAATAGCAGAAAAGAAAACAATAGTTATTACTCCCTATTCCTGTTGCCACTTATTTCATTGCAAATGAGTTTTGTGCAGGGAGAGGTGAATTCCTCCCTCACTAAATAAATGTATAGACTTTAGAATAAATTGGGCATGGTTAAAAAAAACCCCAAAATGTATTTGTGCACACCTTTAATTAACAATGTAAATATTTTCAAAATGATAACATTTTTACTGTGGCCATAAGACACTCCAAAATGAACAGTCAGTGGTGGTAATTCAAGGTAAGTTGCATTGATGGTGACTTATCCTTCAGCCTTCTGGCTAGCAGCAGCATAGTAACTATGAGTTAATGCAGTACAGTTTATGCCTTGCCATATCTTATTGCTTAATTAGAAATGTACCAGTTTATTAAACTGGAGAGATGAAGCTTTCCCCCTATATACCTGAATGAGTCTTTGAGCAGCACAAAAGTCACTTTCAACTTTCCTCATTTCAAGACTCTCACAGTAGCAATTCACACAGAGATTTGTTGACTGTTCTTGAATACAGTTGCTTCTTTTGTACTGTGGTAATCCAGGTATTTGCAGCATAATGAGCTGTGGGAATGCCTAGATTCTGCACCCCTACCTTTCTTTTAAGCTGTTATCCTGCCATAATTAAACACTTCTCTGGAATACACCCTAAATAACTATTCCTGAAACAGCAATATAATGTTCTTTCAGTACTTTGCAATGCAACAGTGCTCACAGGGCCACAACTTACAAAAGAAACATTTTCCCCACAGAGTTGGTTAGGTAATGTTCATTTGAAGCTGGAAGACAAAATCTACATGTAGCAATAATGTTAATGCACTGGCTACAGAATTACTCTGAATCTCACATGAGATGAGTCAATGACAGAAAATGGTACACTTGAAGTAGAATTAATATTTCTAATTGGTTTCAAAGATAAGTTCATTAAATTAATAAAGATATAACTTACTGCTAGTAATATTGTTTTGTCATGTGTTAATACTTTTAGAAGCCTATATTGACTATAATTAGATTATCCCAAACTTGATACTTGATCATTCAGATTTTCTTCCATTTATGTTTGAATAGTTACTTTTCTTAATTTATGGGAATTTCTCCTCTCAACCTCTGTTTGAAGCAGGTATTATTCCTTCTATGTTATGCTTCCTATGCTATGCTATGCTATGCTATGCTATGCTATGCTATCCTATCCTATCCTATCCTATCCTGTCCTATCCTATCCTTTGCTTAACTGCTCCTTCACTCATCCTCCTAGAAACTATCAAGAAAAAGTTTGAAAGAGTACTGTCTATAACTGGGGAAATCAGTGCCCATATACAGTAACATCTGTACTGTTCTATTTTTCATAAGTTAACTGCATGAGATTTTTTTATCTTGTTTTGCAGCTCGTTAGCTGCAGGCAACTAGGTAACAACAGAACTACAGGCAGCAGGAATGGAGATAGAGCATGTGTGCTTATTGCCCTGATGTGCTTATTGCCAAAGTGGAAAGTCAGCTTTGAAACTTACAGCTGCTTCAGTGTCATGGTTTGACTGTGCCACATACCCATCAAACCCACTCTATCACTCAGATGGACAGGGGAGAGAATACTTGTGGACCAAAAATGAATGGCTAAATCAGTAGGGAGGAAAGCGATTTGCTCATAGGGAATTCAGAATGCATTGGTATAGACAGAAGACAGGAGAAGAATTATTATCCAATGGATTCAAGAGAGAGAAGAAGGGACTGAGGAAAAGAAGTATTATGTGAAGGTAAAACAGAATAAGTAGGGGCAAAGGTATATTTTTTCACTTGGCATATTTCCGCCTACAGCTGCAACTGACTGAAATGTCATGAAAGCCTACATTAATTTCCTGCCAGAGAAGCTGCTCTAACAAAATACATTCCTCACTGGTCTTTTAATTCCTTTTTGAGTATTAATTTGCATAAGACTGTAGCCTTCTACTGTCACCTTTTCTTTCATCAGCTCAGTTCACATAGCAGTAAGGACCCCTTATATTGATACAAATTTACAAATAAATGTCATTGTCTAGTATAATTTCTTCATTTTTAATAGGCTTTTATTTCTAAATCTTTTTAAAGTCTTTTGCACATTAATAAGTAATATTTTATACAATAAAGTGCTTTAGATTTACAACATGCAGTGCAAAATAATTAGTGAGTGCAATGTGGTTTGTGTCAAAACTCATTCTTTTTCAGGTGACTGAAGCAGTGGCTTTCTGTTGAAATATTTTTGTTTCCTTTTCAGTTGTTCATCAAAATAAGCAATGGTTAGACTCCAGGTACCTACCTATTTTTTTAGTTCTTGTTTATAGCATAGTTTTACAAAACTGTGTAAGAGCTGTGGTGTTCCTCTGAAAAAGTGAACAACACTGCCTTTTGGCAACTTTTAAACATTCCTCCAGCAGTGGAAACTAGTGTGTTGCAGTTAACAGTCCTAGAAGATATTTCAAGTTTGGCATCACTGTTCAGGCACTCAGCCAAACACTTTGTAGCCTGAAGGTATAAACAGACAGACCATAGAGGGGATTTACAGAAGTACTTGAACTTCAACACAGTAGGTGACAATATATGGGACAAAGAGAAAGATGCTGCTAATAATCCATCTCAAGGAAAGGACACTATAGATCAGTGGTTTGTTTTACTTTTCCATTTTTCTGTAATGACTATGTATCAGTTGTGAAAAAAATATTACTGTACCTTCTTATGTGTTCCATGATTGTGTAGTTGATAGGATTTCTTGCAGCAATTTCAAGAGCATTTCTTCCACACAATGTGAAAGATGAATGATAAACTGTGATTATAATGAAAATAATGTTCTGTAATAATTTTGAAGTTGAGTATCTAAAAAAAGTGACTGGTAATTCATTACTATTTTCATGTCTATCAATAAAATACCTGAAGCAAGAGAATCTCATAACCTTGTGTTTCACCAACCACCTTTGTTTCACCAACCAAACTTGCTTTGTGGATAATTCTGTAAAAGAAAGTTATGAGTCTTTTTCAGATTTTCCTAGTAGATAGAAACAAAAAAGGACAAGTTTGTTTTCAGGTGAAAACATTATGTTTGGGGTTTTTTCTCCTTGAATATTATTATCTATGCTGAGTCTCAGACACACAAAAGGAGGAATTCAGCTATTATGCTGAAAACATTCTAAGTGTGAATTTCTAGTGATGTGTTAGATTAGTTCATGAGAAGATTCACACAGGGTATCCTAGAGCTGATATTCTTATTAGGGCTTTTATAAAGACGTCTTATTTTACAGGGAAGATATATTTGATTAATCTGAAGCTTCTTTATCCATGTTTATACAATGATGTTGTGGTGGTTTAACCTTGACTGGCTGTCAGATGTCCATCCAGACTCTCTCTCTCTCAACTGTCAGGGGGATGAAAAAGCTCATGGGCTGAAACACAGGAAAAAGACAGGGAAATCACTACCAATTATCATCGCGGAAAAAAAAAAGGGATTTCCCTTGATTTAGGGAAATTTAATTTTATATAATCTTTTATTGTCAATTAAAATAAATTTGTATGATGACACACAAAGACAAATTGAAACAACACCTTCTCCACACCTCACCCCCTTTTCTCAGGCTCAGCTTTCACTCCTGACTCATAACATTCCCAGCTGTTCTACCTCCTCCTACCACAAGCAGTAAAGAGGGGTGGGACATCAGGGTTGTCATCAGTCTGTTGTGAATTGTCCTATGCATAAGTACTTGTCATTTAGTATAGGCAGCACTGTGAAATAGACTATGAGCCTACATCTTTAAGGCAGTCAGTTTAACATGCTTTATGTGAAGTATGAATGCATTGCTTGAGCTTCAACAGAGAACTTTGATTTGCTTGCACATTTACAGATAATTAAGCTACAATAAAGTTGAGATCAAATTAAAAACACTACTAGAAATGCTCAGTAATATTTTGTATTTCGTAAAATTTTACTACTGTCTTGTATTCAGGAGTCTCAAGGTCTTAAATGCTGGTTAAGATAATTGTAAACCCATTCATTATTCAGGGTACTGTAATATATTTTGTTTTTCCTATATGTCTTGAGGATTTTTTTCTTTGTTTTTTTGTTTGCTTTTTTCTTAAACAGATCAGATCATGATCTTGAATAAACTTGAACATAGGAAGTTCCATCTAAACCTGACGAGGAACTTCTTTCTTTTGAGGGTGGCAAAGCACTGGAACAGGCTGTTCAGGGAGGTGGTGGAGTGTCTGCCTCTGGAGACATTCAAAACCTGGCTGGACAACATCCTGCTCTGGCAGGGGGATTGGACTAGATGATCTCCAGAGGTCCCTTCCAACCCCAATCAATTCTATCATTCTGTGATTTGAGATGACCTTATGACTGTGTAAGAAAAATATTTTTTTATTACACATGAAATCATAAATTAAAATATGGTAAGCATCAATGAATAAAATATATCTTTCTCCAGAGATTACTGTGGCTCTCCTGCATATATGGAGTTTGTAATGAACCCATAAAATAACTTTACTGACATATATCTTACTGATTTTTCTTTATTTATGGCCCTGATTTTGAAGCATACATATGTCATAAAATAGCCAATCCAATTCACTGTGATCGCATGTGGTGAGTACCTTACATTAACTGTATGGTTGGACATCCATAAGTTTGCAACTGACTGCACAAGGTGGAAACCAGTGAAAAACAATATCTAAGTATAAATGTTATGCTATTATGTAATTATTATTTTTTGCAGACATGAGACTAATCACAAATAAATATTTTAAATTATATGTGCATTTACAGAAAGTCACACTTATATGTAAAAATACGTGTATACATATATAATATTTCACTTGTAAGTATGTATGCATTCTAGCTGAAATTAAAAATTTTGAGTCTCTGTTCACTTGGGTTGTTGAAAACAACATTCAAAATTAAAAATGGGGTTTTAAAATGCGTTTTCACATAAATAAAATTATGTCTTCTGCATGATCCTTTTTAAATGCAGTTCTCAAAGGACTGATGAGAAAAGGCCTTTGTAGTTAATCAGAATTAAAGCATATCTTTGGAGGAATAAATATTATTAAAAAAAATCAGCTGGAACTTAGGAAGCTTAGAGAAGGCTAGATAAGTTTGTGTCAGTTTGGTACACAGAAATAGTAAAACTCAGTTAAACTACATTTTAAAAGAGGCAATATCAATGTCTTTATCTACAATTTTATCCTGAATCCTTTTAATTTTTCAAAAGTAATGAGTTTTACAATAGCTAGGAATGGAATATTTGTTGCCAGTAAAAGAAAAACACTTTCTTCAGGGGGGTGACTTTCAAAACATTACAAAGTTGAATAACCTGGAACAATTTCACACAGAGTGCACATTAGACTGCTAAAGACAGATAGACATACTTTACAATTTTAGAAAACTGCCTAATTTTTCAGTCAAATGCTTTGTGTTCCTGGGCAGAATAGAAACACCGATAAAATAATATTGATGCAAATCACCTTGAACAGATATGACTAAATTAACTATATAAAGACTCAATATAGAGATAGTTTTTAAACACCTTTTTCTATTTTGTTCAACCCATGGACCTTTATAATTTTAAACATTGGACTTGCATTTATAATAAACTGTAATATTTTGTTATTGAATTCAGTGAACTGGACCCTTGAAAAATAGTCCATTGCTGAGTAGTTCTTAGGAAAGGATTGTATCTATTTACTTCATATTCTTCACTCAACATTGATTATGTGTGTGAATATGATTCTGCAGTGCTGATATAAATAGAATTTTAAGATGTCTTTGCATTTTCCTTTTTTTTTTTTTTTAAACATGTTATATTCCCAGTAAATCTCCTTTTAAACACAAAACCTTTTTTTTTTTTCCCTAAACTTAGACATGGTAAAAATTGACTAATTGTATATTTTGAACTTCAAAATTCTACAATAAGATGCGTATTTACCAACAGCTAATGAATTATTCAATATCAGTTAGAAATTGCTATCACACTTTTATTTAAGGTGCAATTTTAAAGCCTTGAAAGCTTGCAATGCTTTACTACAAACACCTACAAAATATCCAAGAAAGGTTTTCACTTTCAGAAGCTTCACATTTCCTTGAAAGTAAATTATGAATCCATATATGTTCATTATTTAAAAATTGAAAAAAAAATTAGACTACTGTATAAGAGATTGTGTGATACTGAAGGTAAATGACTTTGAATAACTGGTATCATTCCTGTTATGGAAACAAGTACCAAAAATGTTATGCTCTGCAGACGAAATAACACATCCATATGAGTCTTACTTTAAAATAAATGTCTTCAAACAAGACATTTTTGAAACAAATAATAAGTTTTAAATACTTCTTGCATGTTTGCTGACAAAGCTTACTGTGAAACATGCAAAATCAAAGCATCGTGTTAAACATTCCATGTATTAGATAAGAGGCAGGATTATCTACCATTAAGCACTACAAGTATTCTGGTATGTGATTTTTTTATGGGAGCTTGCTTGTATCTGCCACCTTGGAATTCACATATAGATATATCCATAATCATTTTTAAACATATAAGCAGAACAGAATACTTGGGTTGAAAACCTGGATTTATTGTCTAACCAAGCTGACACTGAAACTGTGAAGTCTCAAGCCTGGGCCAGATTTCTTCTGGGCAGGGATTTTCTCTCAGGACAAACTTGCTTTCAGTTCCTATATGGTTAAAATAGAGTTGATTAAGATTTATCTATTTTAAGTTCAGAGACTCAAAGAATAGCTAAGTTTGGAAGATACACGTTGTCCCATCGTCCAGACCATTAATGGAGATCTTGAACAGGAGTAGTCAAAGTATTGAGCCCAGTGGTAGATTGCCATTACTGAACTCCAGGTAGACTTTGTGACACTAATCATCTCCTTTGAGCCCAGCTGTTCAGCCAGTTTTCAGATCACCTCACTGTCTGCTCATTGAGCACATACTTCATCAGTTTGCCTATGAGAATCTTATGATCCAGTGTCAAAAGCCATTTCTGAAGCCTAGGTAGAAAATATCCACTGTTATACCCTCATCTACCCAGCCAATAATTTAATCATATGAGTTTATGATGCTAGGGGTGAACACTGTCTACATCTCTGCTGCAGTTGGGGTCCAGGGATTTTCAAGCTGCTGCATAAGAGATGAGATCCTGCTTATCTCCCTTTCATCTTTTCTGATGCTGTGGAGCCTGCTCGCTTTATCCCATAACCCTCCCCCTTCACTGCACAGCTCCTCGAAGAAGACAGCACACTTCCATCAGGACAAAGGGTTATGTCTCCTGGAACTAGAGAGAGTCCCAGGCAGCCTGGGACCTGGACAGCTGCTTTCACTGTCTGAAACTCTGTCTTCATTGAAGCCTCTGCCCTGACACTGGACAGGGAAACTCCCCATGGCACGTTGTCAGCACATATGGGAATTAGGATAGCACAAATTCAGCTAAGACTCTTCTTCCTTGTGCCCTTCTGCACAAACTGCTATGTCTGTTAGCTGTGCTCTGGACCTGTGTGCCTTGTATAAGCCTCTGTTGAGCAATGGCTAAAAGGGTACTTGACCCTCCCTAATTAGAGGACATATCTTTCACCTAAATTTCAGTTTCTGACTTATTGCATTACTTCAGTGATTAAAAGTAGATATTTTCAATGAGATTTATGTCTTGGTAGAAGTTTGCCAGAATGAAACAATTCCAGGAACCCATAGTTGAGGCAGGAGGGGTTTCGGTTTTTTTGATAGAAATAAGACAAATCTCAGTGAAGCAAAGAGATTTTTAAAAGTTTTTATATGTTTTGGGTAGGTGCAATGTTCTTCATGTTGAGAAATCACTAAACACACACAATACCACACATTTGTATATGTAGGTAGTTGCAATATTTATAAAACTTTTCAATTAAAATAGGTTGCTTTATCAAGCCCAATTATAAATAGAATAGCAGTTCTGAAGGTTACAGACCATAATCATATTGTGGAAGTTGTTGAGCTGCCATTATAGTAATTGCATTCAATAACAGTCAGTGACAGACAACAGATCATATTCCCACTCCTCTCCACTCCCACCCTCCCCTCCATCCTTCTTGCCCCTTTCCCTGTCCCTCTCTCCTCTTCTCTTCTCTTCTCTTCTCTTCTCTTCTTCTCAATTTTTCTTTCTCTGATTTTATTTCATAAACTTAATATTTTCTTGTAAGCAGTTGTTTCAAATTTCCCAAATATATTTAAAGGATTATAGTGTGTTGTTTTGCTGCAGAAACTATTTCTATATAGCTATTTCTGAAATAAACATTCACTGAAATAATAAAAATTTTGTGAATAAATATTCTAAACATATTCCTAAATGCTTGACTAGCGTGTACATTAAGTGCAAATGCTCCGTATTGCATTAGTACTCTGTAAGCCATCCCTTTATTTTGCTGTTAATATATTTAGGAAGAAAATGAATAACTGAAACTGTTGACTTTGCAGCTGATCAGTTTTGCTGTTAATGTGTACTGATGTCAACCAGTTGCAAGAAAGCAAAGGACAACACAAAGACCAGATGCCAAACAATTTGCACTCCCTTTTATTATTCCCTTGGAGGTTCTTATTATCTTTATAGCATGACTTCTGCACAAGCTTCAAATGTACTTACTACTTTCTACTGCATTACCGGCACTGTAGTTAACACTATGGATACAAATTACAGAGGAAGAGATACTATTCTGTATCAGACATGGAAATTAATAGACCACCCTGCTAATGTCAAATTCCCAGTTCTGAGAAAAGTTGCAATTTCATAAATTAAAATGCATCCCTATGGGGAAGGAGGCGGGAACTATATGTACATAAGAGAAAATTATTTCATATTAAAATAACCAATGTTTGAAAACAAAATGTTGCTGTAAAGTAAAAAATTATACTTGAAGATCACAATGTTAAATGTGGAAACATAATCCCTTAGAAGGAAATAATGCAATTCTGAACTTGTCAAACATCACAAAGATCACTCCAATGTCATTGCTTTTACTTATAGAAGTGTAATCAGTGTGGCACCTTAGCAATTGCTGTTACATACCTTTATGTTTGAGAGTGCACATATAGGAATTTTTTCACATCTCTTCTTGGAACATACTATCTAGTTAAACATATATTCCTGAGAGATGACTATGAATAGATCCCATTAAACCTAGCAAAATGTCATCAACTTTTGCTGAGCTTACTACTTATCATGACAGAAAACCATAAGGATTTTGTTAAGTGTGCTTATTTTATGAAATTCATAATCAAAGAAAAAATATTTTTAATATTACATGTTAAATACATGTTACATTTTTAACAGTGAAAACTATGCAATCTAGTAGAATTTATTTAGTTGTATACCAATCTGTATTCCTGTATTTTTGAGAAACTGCAGTTTATATAAACTTTACCTTACATTTTTGTTTGAAACCACTGCAAATTATGTTGTTTATCAGTTCAGAAAGCGTACTTAATTTGCGTGTGGCACCTAATCATTGAACATGTAAATGTGTGCTCAGACAAACAGCTGTCTATATTTTTAACTCAGTTACACTTGCATCACTTCATTGCAGTTACAACAGTGAACAGAAATGTAACAGAAACAATTTCACTTGCTGTATGATAAAGATTTATTCTTGTCAATAAATATTTGTAGACTCGGTAGGCACAATTTTAAGCAGTGTCTGGTTGACATAAGACTATATTTCTTAATTTTTCCCATTTGACTAGAGTGTACTTCAACTTTAACTTAAGTTTTGCCTCACATAAGTGTCTGAAATTACAGTTATAATATCATGGATTCAATGTAGAGACAGGACTGCCTTTGAAAGAAATTGGTTGCTTAGAGTGATTTGATTATTCAAAGTAATATTCAATTAAAACAATAAATTCAAATACTCAACAATAAAACAACATCATCAACAAAATAAACAACCCTGTTACTATCCTCTACTGAATGCTATAGTCTGATGAAAGCAATGCAATTTGGAAATCTGCATGAAGTACCAGTTTACATTAATTCAGTGTTTAGATTCACAAAACTTGAGATTTCTGATCAATATCTAATGCAATTTACTCTGAAACATATTTTCCTCTTCACCTCTTCTTCTCCTTCTCAAACGCACAGATGAATGTTTTCCATTTCTGTGTTCCATACTTAGCTAAACAATTCTCTTTCACTAAATCCTCTTACCTTTCACTCATCTCCCTAGAATTGTATGCCTCCCTCATATTTCTAAAACACAGTAATTTCATAAACTGATAACATTCTAAAATATAACATATTTTAGTTCCGAAATTATATATGACCATTATATATGATTAAGGGAGAAAGTTGGAGCTATTAAATTCTCAACAGGGTCACATGAAGTCACATTACCTGTGTAGGACTATAGGGAAAGTAAATCAAGACAAATGCATCACTTACCTTTATGCAATTCAATCCGAGGAAGGTGGTTCCTCGGGATTCTGTAGTACCAATATGAAAAATCTTGAAAAATATTTTTAACTTACACATCCTTATCATCAGTCATTCTTTTGAATGTTTAATAATATTTATAGCATTTTATATCATTCATCATAACTGAATTGGAATAATTTTCTACTAACCTCTCCTACTTAAAGACAGAAAATGTATAAATAAAATACAAATCTGTGTCTACAAAGCAATTAACAGTTAAGCTAAAAATAGCTAAGAATTTTCCTCTGTAAAAAAAAATATACAGGTGAAAGAGGCTGTTCCTTTTATCATTCAGTACTCTCCTATTTAAAGAGCTAAGAATATGGAAAGTAGAGACTGCTGGGAGACAGGCAGGGAAGTTACACCCCATCTGAAAGAGAATAGCATTTTTATTAAAATGGTCTGAAGAATATAGCATATGCTAGAAATACAGACTGGCAACAGCTTCCTTCCTCATTCCTTCTGGTATCTTGTTTCTACATCTTGGAGACATCATTCTGGAAACAGTTTATTCTAAATTTTATATGCAAAACATGGACCAGATTTGGCTTCCTCCACTGTCTATAATCCTTCAAAGTTTTGTAGAATAGAAAGAAGAAGGTCTGAACAATGTGGAAAATAATCTATATATGTCACTTGACCTCTGTGATGAGGACATTATCTTTGGTCCTCTTTTGCTTGGCATTAGAGACATTTCCATCAAGTTTGATGTTAAAGGGCTTGTAGTGTCTTTCCTGGCAGCAGCTAAGACTTTTATTTCCTAGTGGCTCCCATGACAGCTGAGATTATTCTGCAAGTATTGGTGTCATCATGTCTTTTTTTGCCTTGGTGATAATATCCTTCCTAATAATTAATTTTTTTTCACCAATTAAAGTTACATGAATTTGCAAGTATTTCATAATCTACCATAGTTAATAGTCATCTAATACCTCAGATGTCAACTTTTTTGTGTGACTTCCAAAACTACTAGCAAAAAGCATTTACAAGAAACATATTCACTCTTTCAGTTAGTGTTTACACCACAATGGGATTGATATACTATTGATCTGTCTTAGTACAGTTGCCAAAAATCTCACCACCAGAGCAATATCCTGTAATTGCAGTTGTACAGATGAGAAAAAGAAAAAAGGTTCCCATTTTAGGGGAATTAAATTGCTACATTATTTAAAGTTGCTAAGTATATTGAATAATATATTCATGTGAGAATAAATTCACACCAAAGCCTTTATGACAGGTCTGTTTACAGAGAATATTGTTACTATCTGTGTACTCAAAGTCTAGACATCACCTGTTTTCTTCCCCTTGGTAATGAAATTAATCATCCCTAGGCATCTATCAGTCATAACTGGTTAAGACTCGGATCTTTGTCTTCACTATGGCTGAAGTAATATGTATTATTACATATTTTGCAGAAGTGCAAAATATTAGTATCTATCTGACATGGACTATTGGAGTGAGTGAGTGAGTGAGTGAGTGAGTGAGTGAATACATACGTCCATTCCTGACAGGGCTACCCTGAACAGGGTGCAGACACATACCACAATATTATCCCTGGAACAAAAAATACATAATTGTGAAAAAATGGCCAAAAATATCTATAAAACTGGCTAGAAAAGTGACCTTCATTTGGGTATAACAGAGGCCAAAAGTTTTCTATGTTGTAGGTTATTCTGGAAGCAGAGGAGGAAATAATTTTTGCCAAATGATTAAACTAATTAAGGTGATACATAGTAAATTAAAGACACTTGCTTTGGGAAAACTAAACAAAACTAAACAAAACATGCAAATAAAATTTTTACACTATACAAAGTGTTAAGGAAATACAACAAAACAAACAAAAGCTATGTTTTCCTTCACCTTTAATGAAAAAAAAGATATGTTTTGGTGAAAAATATAAAAAGTTTTCTTAAATGAAGTTTTCTTAAAATAAGAGATTGCTTGACGAAAACACCAAAAACTCCTATTTCATATCAGACTATGCGGTGTCTTAAGACAGTTGAAGCTTATATATTCCATGTTCTCCTACAGGGGCCAGCTTCCCATTTGGATTAAAATTTTGAACAAACTAGTTCACTAGTTCTAGTGACAGCTGAGGTAAGAGTAGAGATCTGCATCACTTTTGTTTACCACATAGGATACAAAACAAGAACTACAGGGAAGAAAAAAGAACTATGAACATAAAGCATTACCTTAAAAATTCATTTCAGTAAAAAACTCATTCTCCATTATAAAAATAAGACTGGAGTGAAAATATTACCCTTATTTTTCATGTATTCCCTATTTAAGACTGCACCCAAAATATAACCCCAAAAACCTTCAATCTTAGTGTCCTTTTCCATACTGAGTTTTATTGAATCTATTCATAATGTAAAATGCTACTCATCTTCTGTGCAGATCAACACCTTCCTTGATGGGTTTTATCACAGAATCATGTGTTCTAATATTTTTAATTTGTCTGAAATAAAAATCTATTGAATAATCTGAAGGCTAGTCTGCTAATCTCAGAGTTGGTCAAAGATCTTAAAAAGAGTCTCCAGGTACAAGTTATTAAAAAACCACTAAGAGTTGATGAGAGGTGATGAGAAATTAGATGATCAGCATTCTTTGACCTTCCATGAAAGCTCAGAAAATCCCTCAGTCATGTGAATTTTTTGTCTATATATTGCATGTGAATTTTATCCTGAATATTCAGTCTATATCAATGGGCAATATTTTCTCATTCAGCTCTAGCTGCATTCATAGTCTTGACACATGTATTCATAAGAAGTTGATTTATTTTTTTACTTATTCTTTTATGCAGTCTTTGTTATCTTCCTCTATGTCATCTATACTTTATATCCATTGCTATAAATAAAATGCTGGTCTTGTAACTTATTCTTCAACTGTAACATCTGTGTTCCCCCTCCTATGAAGTGTTTGCTGTCAAGATGAGTTGAGACAATTCATCTCTTCACAGGATCAGTCTGTATCTTAGCTCTCAAAGGCAATGCATTTCCTAGGCTGTTAAAATACTAAACCTGTGTAAATCACAAAGAGTAGAGAAAGGGGAAAAAAAAAAACCAAACAACAAAAAAACACCAAAACAAAGGGGAAGAATTTTTAGTTCTGAAAGATATGTAATTGGAAGTCGGTAATTGTTTTTTTAAAAGACTTTGTACATGAAAAGTGTCCAGGCGTCATTAGCAGTAACACACATGGACATATATCTGTGCTACTCTTCCTGACATTTTAGTGGCATTTTTTCTTAAGCATGATATTTGCACTTTACACATTGTCTTCACCGTCAGCCCCTCCCACCCAGTCCTATCAGTCATGCTCAAGGCATAGTCTTAGTTGTCCACACAACTGTTCTGTGCTCTTTCATTCCTCTGTACGGTGCATTTGCTGTTATTGTTGATTAAAACTTTGTAATTGTCAGGGCATTCTGATCTTTGTTTGTATCAGTCTGGCAGAAACCTATTTTAATTAAGAGCTTTCTACCAATTAGTTCCATACATTTTTAATCTCTCACAGTATAACAGAACTTGGGAGTATTCTAAGGGAATACATAAACTTTAAAAATGGATTCAGAATCGGAAGGACAGAAAAAAAATCAATAAAAATAAACCAGTTTTCCTCTATTTTACTGTCCGTTAAAGAACTAAGCAACAATTAATCCTGTGACTTGTATTCCTTGCAAATGCTTTGGTATTCAGCTAAAGTAACAGCACTTCTTTTGGGCAGTGTTACTGTACACACACCTTTCCCTATATATATCTGGATAGAGCCACTGAATTGAAGGAGGTCATGCAAAGGAATAAAGCAATACAGGACTGGGTGTAATGCCATTATGAGGGAAGATCTATACCTGTTTCCCTTTAGTCATTGGCAATACTTCACAATAGCTTTACTAAGCTAACACATGCTGGTTTTCAGTGCATTATGTGTAACAGTAGGAAGCATTAACAAAAAGACTCCCATAGACTTAGCTCATGAATTTGAACAGTAGGAAGTTCTTCCTCCTACTAGTTTTATTTAAGCACTGCAATTTCTGTTGCATGTTTTTCAATGAGTCCTGAATCATAAAAAGAACTTCAAGACCTGGTTCATTTCCTGTAAAAATGTCAGCACTAAAAGACACAAGGTTTATAAAGTGTTGCTCATGCAAAGAGTGATCAAATAATAGAGATAGAGGATTAGTCTTAAACTCTTTCTTTAACATAAAAATATTTTAGTCAGAAACATTTTTGTTGGATAGATTAAAAAAGCTCCATTATAAGAAGTCTCTATTTCTCAATAGACCGGAGATACATATTCAAATCCTTCCCAACTAGTTGGGGGTTTGAATTCTTATGGAGCGAGTACCATGTTAATATTCAAGCTGCCACATAGAAGTCAGAGCATTACACATCAGTTTGGATGTATCTCCTAGACACCATATAGGTTAACAAACCTATAATAAAAGAGTAACCTCATCTACACCTTTATAAAGAGTCTTTTATAACTGCTATGCATTTAGTTTGTTTAGAGAATATTCATTAGATGGAGATCCTTAGAGGACCCTGTGGAGAAGAGCTAAGCTCCTGACTGAGCCTAGGTTGCGTGTAAGTGCTTCTAAGACTAGGGAAGACTTCAACACATGCAGGAACAGAATACTGTGCAAGGGCAAAACTTTTTATCAAGCAGTGATGCTTCAAGGTACCTTCAGAATAAGAGAGGTAATGCTGAACAAGAAAGTTTTAGATTGCATTCCTGGACCTATGTAATTTAGTTTCTATTTTAGGTTAACTAAATACTAGTTCTAGACAATCAT